>SDVV010036849.1:0-10905 GCA_016164225.1 Gammarus roeselii
GCAAGTCTGGGGGGGGCCACTCCTCGACGTGACGCGGCTCCTTCGCTGCAGTCTACCCCTGTGGACGCTGGTGCTCCTGAGCGGCGCTGCTTGCCGTCGTCCTCTCCTGCGCCTGATGTGGATCTGCGGTCCTCACCTTTGCGGTCAACTGCGGTGCCTGGTGGCTCTGCTGACGTGAGTGTGCAGGGTTGTGGGGGGCAGAGTGCTGGGCGTGCTGGTGGTCATGTGGGCAGCTGGGCTGCTGTAGCGGGCGCTGGTTTGGCCTGTGGCTTTTGCCATACCAGGCTGAGTGGTCAGCCTGTTTTTTGTGGTGCTTGTCGGAGGGGTTTCCACTCAGAGACCATGTGTTTGGGTATTGAGGGGAGATTGATTGATGCTCGAGAGTTGCGGAACAGGCAGTTGTACTGACAGAGCGGGGAGTGCAATTGAGCTCATGCAGCTGCAGTCCATTCTCTCAGAGCTGAGGAAGGAGCAGGTGAGGATCGACTTCCTTTCGGGCAACATCATGAAGGTGGATGATGCCGAGATGACGCTGCTGTCATTGGGGTCAATTTGTGCCATTTTGCTCCCCGAATGGGTAGCTTACCAGGTTGAGCGGCAAACCTGGATGCAACTCTCAGTTGACAACTTCAACAAGCTCTCCAGTGGTAGTTCTGCCATATTCAGAATCCCACGTGTGGTCTGACTAATTTGGATGACCACAAGTTTTCCACTTGGAAGCGTGCAATCATTGAGTTGATGGAGAGTATGTACTGGTGTTTGCAGAGGGAGTCTCAGGTGGTGAGTAGCAAAATTGAGCAGCCCAAGTTGAACTCAAAGGATGATTCAACCCATGGATTGCGGCAACAGCAGCCAGTTCTTAGAAGTCAGAGGGAATCCAGCAGTACCAAGAGCCTGAGTCCGACTCCTCTGATACAGTCATGCCAAAGTCTACCAAAAGTAAATACAATGCCAGGAAGTCCTATGAACAGGCGGAGAAGAAACAGGTGGAGTTTGTTGAAATATCAGACAGTAGCTCAGATTCGGAGGAGGGAGATCTATCAAGCGGTGCCAGTGTTATGGTGACAAGATCTTCTGGGAGGAGGTATTTTCCCAAGGATACAGTTACTCCCAAGGTCTTTGATATTGATGGCACTTAGCCTTTGAAGGGGTTCCTGGATAACTATGAGAGGTATTTTTGGGCAAAATATGATGGCACAGAGCGAGATTGTACCAAGGAGCTCTCCCAATTCATTTCAGGCGAGATCAGAGAGGCATATGATGCTCTAGGAGGATCACGTCTCAAGTACCCAGAAATGAGACTAGCTCTGCTGCAGTGGTACAAGTCCCAGAGTATTGGTAGGACCCACAAGTACAAGCTTGAGCTGAAGACCATCCCCATGAAGCCTGGGGAGTCCTACAAGCTGTATTGTATGCGGATTCAAGAGGTGGCCAATCGCGCGTATCCCAGTGACTATAAGGAGTGTTTGAAACAAATGAAGCGGTGGTTAACACTGACAGTCCCAGGGTGGTTTTCCAGGAGCATTGAGAAGAAGGAGGAGCTGAAAGTCATGCTTAACATTGGCAAAAAGGTAACATAGCAAGAGATCATGGATATAGCTGAACCTCATGACCAAAAACAGAGGAGAGCACAACTGTATAATGATTCTGATGATGAAGATGATTTGAGGACAAGAATGGAGCGGCTGGGATGTTCAATGATGAATGCAGTGGAAGGTAAAGCTCATTTGGACCCAAGCAGTGTCATGAATGAGGAGAATTCAAGTAAAACCCCTGAAGACAAATCAAGTGGCTCGTCTGTTCAGTGTCACTATTGCGGGCTAGTTGGCCACATAGAACCAAACTGCTGGTTTAAGAGTGGCGCATGTACTGTTTGTGGCAGTTTTTCTCACAGGTACAAAGATTGTCCCAAGTTTTCTGCTCTTCCAGGGCAGTTTGCCCCACGATGTTCTCACTGTGGAGGAGATCACCTGGGTAAGGACTGCCACGGTAGACCACGAGTTTTGCGCAGACGTGGCTGCGGAAATTTTGGACGGGGCCGTTTAAACTAAGTGGCTCTGAGACTGAGGGGGCAGTGCTGGAGCTGGTATCATCAAATCCCTTGTATTGCGATGAGGTTAAAATAAATGTAGTTGGAGAGGGAAGGTCGTGTGGCCCACACCAGAGCATAACCACTGAGGCTACTAGTGTTAGTAGTGTAAACCTATTTGGCGACTCGTCCGTTTCCTTGATGTATATCAATGTTGCCCAGGGTGGAGCAGCTAGCCTGAGAGGTTTCATTGATACGAGAGTACAGAGAAGCCTAATTCTGACTCACTCTTTACAGTCCTCAACTAAATATGAACTGCGACCGTTAGGGCAGAAGTCTGGGCTAGTCTGTGATGGAGTGGAGTCTCTCTCTCTAATCTGGAAGGGATTAAAAATGAAGACCATGCCATTCATTGTTGTGCCTCGTACCACCTCTATGCCCTGCAGTCTGGTGCTCGGTATCGATTTTCTAACTGAAAATTGCCTGCAGGTAAACGTGCGAGACCGCCGAATCATCAAGGGGCTACCAGACGGATCGCGAGTCGATTAGCTGGTAGACAACGAGGGCAGCCGACACGGCACGAGGCTGCGGCAGGTAACCTGTGTTGCAGCTCAGCCGGCGGAGGTGAGTGGAAAATACATCACTCCAATCCCCATCACTTTCTCCAGACCTGAAGTATCTGAGAACATGATGCTGGACTCCAAGTCCCAATTGCTGATGTGCAAAGAAGCCCTAACAAAACTACAGAAGGTGCGCCCAGTGGCTGGCCTTGTAGATGCAAGAGAAATGGCGGTGTTGGTGTCTAGCATTGATGGGGAACATAAACGTATAGCCAAGGGAGATGTCATGTGTGTCCTCTCTTCAGTGGTGGAGATTGATGATGTTGAGGAGGAGGTCGTTCAGTTGACTAATGACCAAATAGTAGAACAAGTACTACTGAATGACTTATCCAGTCAGGAAAAGGCTAAAGTGTATGAGATGCTGCTGCGGAATCGAGCTGTTCTCAGTGCTGGAGATCACAATGTTGGGGCTGCAGCAGTGACTGCTCACAGAATTCAACTATGCGATGACACTCCAATTTACCAGCGGCCTCATAGATTTTCGGAGTCCATCAATGAAGAAATTGAGCGACAGTGCAGAGAGCTATGTGATTTGGGTGTGATTGAAAATAGTTGCTCGGCTTGGTCGTCGCCCGTTGTACCCGTCCGCAAGAAAGATGGCAGCATGCGCCTGTGTGTAGATTATTGCCAGCTGAATTCGCGCACTATTCCAGAGCGCTCACCAATCCTGTGTTTAACCGACTCCCTGTATGGGCTCTATGGTACCTGCTTCTTCACAACACTTGATCTCGTTCGAGGGTATTATCAGGTCCCCCTTGAAGAAGAAGCAGAGAGCTAACTGCTTTTTTAACCGCCCGCTCCCACTACTAATTCAAGCGCCTGAGTTTTGAACTCCAAAACGCTCCTGCTGCCTTTCAGAGGGAGATACAGGCAGTATTGAGAGACTTCACCTGGAAGAAGATTGTCATTTATATTGATGATATTCTAATCATGGAGGAAAACTTTGAGAAGCACTTGGCACTTGTGCAGAGCGTCCTGGCAACCTTAGCAAGGCATGACATCAAAGTGAAGCTCAGCAAGTGCCAGTGGTTTGCAGGGTCTGTGGATTTCCTTGGTCATACTATTAGTGCCAGTGGTCTAAAGAAGCAGAGGACCTATGTTGAGAAAGTTGACGAGTTTCCTTATCCAACCACGGTGAGTGAAATGGGACAGTTCTTGGGTGTGGTGAATTTTCAGCGGAAGTTCCTAGAACACGCCTCTACTATACAGAAGCCCTTATCAAAAATAACAGGAGGCAAGAAAAAATGCTAAAATCGAGTGGACAGATGAGAGAATAGTTGCCTTCAATCAACTGAAGGAGCTATTGAAGAAAGATATTGAGTTGGCTTTCCCGTGCTAAGCGGAGGATGAGGAGAAGCTGGAATTGTGAGTGGACGCTTCATCAGTTGGTGCTGGCGCATGCCTGAAACAGAAGCAGCTTGGTCAAACCGGATCATTGCATCTGCTTCAATGACCTTCAATGCATCTCAGAGGAACTATTCCACAATTGATCGTGAGCTGGCGGCCTTGAGGTGGGGCATTAAGACTTTCCATGCATTCCTGTAAGGCATTGAGTTTATCCTAAAAACTGACCACCAGCCCTTGGTTTATTTGCATAGCATGAGATTGGTTGATGGGAGACTGGCAAGAACACTAACAGACCTAGCAGACTTCAATTTCAAAATTGAGTACACCCCAGGCCAAACTAATGCAGCAGCAGATGCCCTGTCGAGAATGAGAATTCCACTGCCACCAGGTGGTGTCGAAGTTCAGTCTGATCAGCTTCCTGTAGGACTGCAGCTAGCGGGTGGCATTATCCCTGGAGGAGGGGACTCATTATTTCAAAGTTTGAATAGGGTGATGCAGGACCAGCTTGTCCCGCAACTACCGCAGACACCACAAGCCCTTCAAGAAATGTTGTTGAATGAGGTCTTAAGAACGCCTGCCATGTACGGTTTTAAAATCCTGGATCGGGTGGGTTATCAGCAGCTGCGCTTGATGAGGTGCAGTGGTCAGCTCCCTTGTCTGGAGGTCCTGCTTGCAGCCAGCTACTTGTTTGGTATGAGGGTGCTGGTATACATCTGGAATGATGCGTCTATAGTGTATGAAGATCAGCAACTTGCCGGGAAATCGGTTGCAGTGACCCACCTCCAGTGTCTGCAAGGCATTCATATCAATGCTCTCCAGGAGGGTAGTGATTATATTCCGGTCCAGGCATCCTTACTGAAAACTGTTGCCGTGCCTGTGGAGAGAAAACAAGCAGGAAGACCAAGGGTGGCAATGCTTGAAAGTCCAAGTCTAAGACCCAAGTGTCCTCATTGCCAAATGTCAGACCATCCTTGTATCTTGGTGACTTTGGCTGGATACTCTTTCTGTGGAGTGCTGGACACAGGAGCAGAGATGAGTCTAGTGCGTGCTGGCGTTTATGAGATGTGTAAAGAGCATCTTTGTTCCCAGGTGGACTACAGCATTAAAGTTCAGATTGAGGGCTTCACTGGGCTCATCAGCCCAACATATGGGATGGTTGATCTCCCCATTAGTCTCCCCTCTGAGATGCAGTCCTACAGCAACAAGTTTGCTATTGTGTCTGACAGTCTGATTCCCCACTGTTTTCTGTGGAGCAGCTTGGCGGCTCGGCAGTGCACACAGGATCATTTTGTGACTGACCTTCTGATGTGTCGTAATGTTCCTACTACGGCAACAGAGAGTGGAAGGTGTGCCGGAATTCAAGAAAATTGTGGGACAGACTTTTCAATCACAGCTTTGTTGGATCATGGGACAGTCCAGCAGAGACAGCAGGCTGACCCTGTATTAAAGATGCTGGCTTCCCTGGTGAATGGTGCTGAGCCTGGGGGAATTTGGTCAGAGCAAGTGAACGAATATGCACCCTACAAGGATCATCTTACCATGAATGATGGCTTGCTTGTGTACAGCAAATTTTGTCCAGTGGTGGTTGTGCTCAAGGCACTGTTAGTTGATATGGCCCCAAAAACCCATAACGAGATGGCACATATTGGACGCGATAAATTGTTCCACCTTCTTTGACAGCATGTGTGGAATCCTCATCTATATGCTGTCTCCAGAGATGTCTGTGTGTCATGTCCTGAGTGTCAGATTATGAAACACTCGTGGCAGATTCACGTTCCGCTCACCTTCAAGATCCAGACAAGTTGGCCTTCTGAACTTGTTGCTGTGGATTTAGTTGTTTTTCCTTGCGCTTCGGAAGGATGGATCGGCTGCTGTATGGTGGGCGACACAACTCAAAGTGGGTCTCGGCAGTCCCGATTAGATATAAGACATCAGCAACTATAGCCCATGCCTTGGAACGTTGGGTGCTCCCGTTCTTCCCACGATTCCCAGAGAAAATTCTGACAGACAATGGACCAGAGTTTGTGGGTGAACCATTCAGAGGTGTGATGAACAAGTTTTCTTTGAAACACATCTACACCAACCTTTATAAGCCGGCAAGCAATGAGTGTGTTCAAAGAGTCAATCGGACCATTGGTGAGTTTCTGAGGAGTCTTCAGTCCTCCGGGGATGGGAGCAACACATTGACCAGGGCTATTCATGTCTATAACAATACAAAGCACCGGGAGCTCAACATGTCCCCTTCTGAGTACCTGCTCAAGTGTCTGCATGATGTGGTTGAAACAGCAGTGCTAACTGGAAATCAAGCAACGACATATTGGAAATATGGCCACCCAAAGTTCAATCCATTTGCCATCAACCAGAAAGTAGTGAAACAGGTTCCACCTGCTGGGAGGACAGCTGCCAGTAAGATGCAACCCAAGTATACTGGACCATACAGGGTAACGAAAGTGAACCCAGGAGGGCTTACCTACTGTATTGAGGATGTGAAGTCAAGTAAGCAGATTTGAGCCCATTTGCAATTACTCCCATGGACTGAACCACCCGACTATCTGAGAGACCATATGCAGGAGCATCTGGAACCATGTACTTCTTGTAGTCCTTCTGAGAGTGACTCCGATTGTTCAATGGATTTTGCAGGGTTTCCGGTCAGCTCATTGGATGCTGACACATTGTTTGAGGATGGTCTAGAACAGTCTGCTGTGATACCATCTGTACAGAGCAGTGTGGTTGAGCTGGAAAAAATGTTTTCTTTGTCTGAAGAAGTGACGTCCGATCGAGAGTCTGGGGAGGCACTCCTGGCAGATGACTCTTTTGATTCCCTGGGAGTTGTTTTGTTGACAGACTTTCTCACCAGTTTTTATCATCTCAATGTGAAGCCTGAGTTTGAGTCGTACAATTGGGTCAATGATCACAGTTATGACTCTGCCGGAATGTCAAGATTGGGAAGCCGTCCAGGTCCTCCACTGTCACCAGTAATTCTACCTTTATTGGAAGATTTTTGGGAGCTGTCATCTGAGGATTTGCCCCCTCCAGCATGTGACAAAGCATCTGAGCCTGTGGAACGGTCACTGTATTCCCCATATGATGGAGTAGTTGAGCAGATGCAGCGGATCATTGAGCAGACAGTCGCGGCTCTCGAATCCCTTGAGAGCAGTCCCTCTGGGAAAGAGGGAGGCAGCCCAATTGATTTCGCTGGGTTTGACGCTGACCCTAATAACCTGAGACCACATGAAGACCGCGTGCAGAGACTCAAATACATAATTCAAGAAGTAGAGACTCATGATACAGTGGTGAGCAAACCAGTGGCTGCCACAAGCTGTGAAGATCAAAGCTTAAGCTCTGGTGACATGCCGGGAACGGGGTTGCCCAGTGGGATGACTTCTGAACCTGCATACCAGCGGCATGAGGAAGCAACAGCGTCGTCGACGCCCCATCATTCAAGAAACACCGCCTCTTCAGCATCACATTGCCAAGATCTAGGACAAGAGGAAGCCGATCAGCATAGGACTACAATATCTTCTGGAACTGTTCTGGATTATCCTAGTGTGCAGTCAACTATTTTAGAATATAGAAAAACTAACAATAACAAGGACACGTGTGTGATTAGGAGCAGTGCTAATGTAATTGTGGGAGATGGTGTTCCTACTGATGACTTGAAAAATAAGAAACTCAGTTATGCAAGGCTTAAGAGTGCTCTCTCAAAAAGTTTTTCTGGTTTATTGTGATACTTGAAAGATGCATAATGAACTGTTCAAGGATTTTCTGTGTGTATTGTGTTATTCGTGGCTCAATTATTCATCAATTGTTTTTGTGCTATCGTTGAGAGTTGCAATAATGTTTTGCACTGAGTTTTTGTGTGATGTTGGAATTGTTGTTCTCATTCTGTCATTTGTCACATTTTACCAAATTGTCTTACCAGTTTGTGTGGTACAAGTAATCACTTGTGAGTCAGAGTTCCTCAGTGAAATCTGCACTTAGCACAGTCTGGTGGGGAGGAGTGTGGTAGGGTAAAAATCCTACAAGTGAATTATCATGTGTATAATTTATTTGTCTTTCCTACAGTGCTAATTTTGATTTTCATTGTGCTCTAATTTTCTAATTTTTGTTTTAGAGTAAGGAAAGTATCTCTGATAGTGAAGTGACATTGACTTCAGTGCCCTGGATGGCCTTAGCACTCTAATCTGATATAAAGTGCAGTGAATATGCAATTGAAGTGCCTCATCCCAGGTTATTGAATCAACCTGCTCTGAAGATTTAGCAGGTGAGGTAATCACATACACCTGCCAGTAGTACTGTGAGGTTTTGACCTGTTACTGAGGATTGACAATGTTGGGGAGTTCTTGGTTGTGGTAGCTTGCCAGGAGCAGACCACATGATGGAGATCCCTGGTTGCTGTTTTGTCTTCTGGGACATTGGAGGGTGTGGTGTCTTCACACTGTCTGTATACATGTATGAAGATGCTGTCAATTATTACATTAGCTTTTAGTGTTCTTCTCTGAATTCAAGTTATTTCATGAGTACTACATCAACTTTTGCCGTATTTTACATAGGAACCGTGTGTTGGAAATAACATGTGGGACTAACTATTTCATTCAAATCAGTGTTGGAGAGTGTTACAGATGGGAGTGGTTCTGTGTTGAAGTTGTGATATCAGTTGGATATGCGTTAAGATCTTGGTCGTTGAGGCATCTATTGTGAAATTTAAATAAAAGATGAGTATTATATTCAGTTAAGAGAGGCATTGTTATAGTGGATTTATTCTTATTGCATTGGAGCTTGCTCGGTGATAAATAATATTAGAGTAAAGTAAGGTTGATCATTATGCGCAATATGTAAATGTAAATAATGGCAAAACAACGATAGAACGTTGGCTGCATTGTTGCTGGGTGCCCTGGTACCTGCTATGCTGGTGTGTGTGTGTGTTGTGGGTGAGCTAGTGGTGTAACAATTTACTTGTTGCAGCTTATTGCTCGACTCATCTCCGCCAGTGGGGAACCGGGCTTCCATCTGTCTTGTGGTCTACCAGATTGCCATCAGTGCAGAGTTGCCACTTCCTGTGATTGTCAGCCCCTTTAGTGCTCTTGGAAGGTAAATTGTCATCTGTGGCTGTTGGCAGTCTTATTAATTCTGTTAGCTACTTATCAAATGTTGCTGTGCAATTATATTATATTAGTGGTAGTTTTCTGAGTAGCAATGCAGGCTGTGGGGTGTGTAATATGTGATCCTATGTTCTTTGAAGTGTTTCATACCGTTATAAAACTACATGTGCTGTTCTTTCTGTTCATTAGTTATACATATTTTCTTCACCAGAGTTGTCTTGGTGCTTTTGCCGCCCTCTAGTGCTGATGGGTTGTAGCTGTCCATGGTGCCAGCTCATTATCTGGGGCAAGGTGATTAGCTACCTGAATCTATTGTTTGTTGATTTGTATATTTGCTTTCGTTTATACTGTAAATATTCACTATGCAATAATGAGGTGGCAGTAAATTGGTTCTTCGTGCTTATTCCTGCAAATCTGTTTACCGTTGACCTTGTATGCTGTGTACTTACTGTGGTCGATCCCATTCCTCAGCTTGCTACCTAAGTGGCCTAGCAGGGTTGTGGTCCTCGCACCAGGGAGAGCAGGACCAGGTAATTTGGGATGTGTAAAGCTTTTGCCAGACCTGGTTCTCCAACATTAATTGGGGGACTGCTTGGTCAACTAGGTCATGTTCTGAGCAGTTTATGTGTATATATGTATTTAACCAAGTCAATTGTGATACTTCCCTGGTGACCATTGTGTAATTTGGAATAGTGGGGAAGAAATATATCAGTGATAATTGCCAGAGTCATTTATGATTATATTTTTGTGATACCGGCAATTTGTGTGCAATGTTAACCAGCTATAGGGTCCTGTGTAAATATGTACATGGATTTAGTGAAATTCCAAGTTGTACTTTCAGCCAAATATAGTAGTCATTTATAAGTCCTTATTTGGGAATAGCTGTTGTAAATATGTACAGAATGTATATTGAGTGGTTTCACTCTTTTTATGAGAGATATAATGTTTTGTATTAAAAGTACTTATAACCCTTTTCACAGATCTAGTTCCTAATTGAACATTTTATCTGTGCTCACTATGTTTGTATTGTCATCTTTCAGTTGAGCAACAGCTTCCTTGGTCGATGTTGTCTCAGCTCCCCCTATTTTATGGCATTATTGTAGTGTGGCCTATTTTTCCATTTTTTTTGTCAGCCTGTTTTCACAGAGACTTCATGTCTCTGGACATCTATCATTTCAAGTCTGCCACCTCTGCTTCCTGCTTTGTATTTTTTTCTTGCATGTGTGCGTGTTGCTCATCAATTTGCTTGTTAATGTCTCAAATCCATAAACTATTTATCCCTATTTGTTGTTCAAGTTTGCTTAATGTTTTTCTTTCTCTCCCATTTGTTCTTGTTGAATTATTCATGCATGCATCAGTTAACGTAAAAACAGAGAGTTTCTGAGATTCCCCCAGCCAGTTGGTGTTGGAGAGGCCCATCTACCTGCCCATATTGTTGTTATGCCTGCGCCACACTATCGCCCATGAGCTGCCCACTTCATTATCTGCTTTTATAATTTTCACTCATGGTGAGTAATGCAAGAGTTTCCCAGTTGTACTTTTATATCTTCTGTGTGAGTTCAAGTTCTATTGTGTTCTATTGGCTTGATAACTGTCAAGTGTTGTGCCTATATCTGTTTTAATTAGATGCACTTCAGTTGAATTTATACTCACTTTATCTGGCAGTACGAGAAATTTATGAGTGCATTTGTTTGAGATTTTGTATAACTTTTTACCACTTTTATTGGTTCAGCAATAGCAAATAGGTCTTGTCCAGCTTGCGGTTTTTACCCTGCTTGCGTGTTTGCAGATCATTTTTGCTTTGCTT
>SDVV010036850.1:0-10905 GCA_016164225.1 Gammarus roeselii
GGGAGGGAAGGGGGGGGGAGAGGGCGGTAGACACTGCAAACTCCTTCCCAATCTCAAACCAAGAAACGCTCACTCACGCGGAAAACAAGATGGTTCACAAAATATATACATACATAAATATACATATACACATATATAAATATACACATACATACATATATACATATGCACATATACACTAACTTCTCCTTGCTAGGCATGTGGGATATATTCTCCACACACAACGCTGGCACGCCATCTCTGATATCTGTCCAAAGTCAACGTTGGAATGGCACTCTTTGATGAAGAACAGTCACTTCAGGAATATGAGTCCTTCTTTGCAAATATGACGGCAGTTGACGGATCCGAAGAACCTTCTCCACGACTCAGGGTTATTTATGATGGACTGAAATACATGGCCGTGAATTCCTTTGCCACTAAAAATGACAAAGAGGTTCTTCAAACTGCTGCACATCGACACAAGTTTTTTTTTACGAAGACCCGGCAAATTGGAAAGAGAGTTCTTCCTATCTAGCTGGTCTGAAACGTGTCGAGGGGCCGGTTGCGACCAACGGTGCGACTTTTGGGGTGGATGGATGATTATTCATTTTATTGATCATTAACACTTTATTTGAGTATTTTATCATTTCTTCTTTCTTGGGCTCTATTATTTTTCTCGGCCCTTTTTTCATAATGATAAATTTTGCATTGGTTTTCATTATATATATCGAGGCTGGTTGACACAATGTGACCCAGGGAAGGGGGGTACTCGTGGAACCCGCGGGACTCGGGGGACCCGGGGGGTTTCGGGAACCCGGGGACTCCGAAGACCAGGAGGATTTGGGGAGACCCACTTGGACCCTTCTGGAGCCCTTTGTGACACTTTTGACACCCTTCGGGCACCTTCGGGATCCTCTTGAGAAATTGTAGGACCCACTTGAGGCCCCTCTGAATCCTGAAACCTTTGCTCCCCCCTCCTAAATCTACGTTGAACCTGCTCTGTATCGACGTTAAACCTACTTGGTATCTATGGTAAACCTACTCTGTATCTACGTTAAACCTACTCTGTATCTGCGTTGAACCTACTCGGAACCTGCGTTGAACCTACTCGGAACCTAGGTTAAACCTACTCGGTATCTTCGTTAAACGTACTTTGTATCTATGTTAAACCTACTCGGTATCTACGTTAAATCTACTCTGTATCTACTTTAAACCTACTCTGAATCTACGTTAAACCTACTCTGAATCTACGTTGAACCTACTCTGAATCTGCTTTGAACCTACTCATAAACTACGCTTCATCTACTTTGCCACTCTTCAATTGCCCTACGGGGGAGTCGACATTAACTACGCGTTAGGACTCCTGTGGAAAACGGAAGAAACTACTACGACTGTACCTATGGTAAATCTCGTCTGCATCTATGTTAAACCTACTCTGCACCTGCTTTGCCACTCTTCAATTGCCCTAGAGGGGAATCTTCATTAAATTCGCGTTGGTACTCCGGTGGAAAACGGAAGCAACTACTACTACTACTACTACTACTACTACTACCACAGCGACTCGGCGGAGAGTTGGGGGCTCTGGTCTATGAGTTCACGAGGAGTGGGAGGACCAAGGCAGAAGACCAGCGTCAATTTTTTTTTTCCAAGGACTCCCCCACTATTTTTTTTCTCTCTGCATCTATCATCAGCAAAATGTTAAATAATGACATCGAAGACACAACAAATGAATTAATGTACTATTAAATATTGAAATTAGATATCGCAATTAACGGAAAATGACATTGACGATACAAGCCGGTTGGTGTCCAAGGCATTTGGATACGCAGTTCATTAGCCCCAGGCCATGTGACTCCCCATTACTGAGTATTTCTTATTACATTAGAAAGAACTTGGAAAGGGAGTTGCACGTTTCCTCGCTAATGACTGTGACCTACAACCACCTTACAACTACCTATGTTAAAAAGGGGATATTCATTGGGCAATACAGCATACAAACATTATATGCGCATGTCCATTAAATATTACCCATTTCATTAGTTCAGTTGCTCCGTTGCCACCATGGCATCGATTGCTAAGGGCAGACCTGAGTAAAGAGAAACTGAGTCGGCACCGCAACCAGGCAGTCACGGTACTTTTGGGCAGAGATCTGTGTTCGGCGAGCATCTCTGCAAGTCTGCGATAAAAAGCATGGCATTCAAATCCACATGACATCTCTCCAGTGGTTGCAAACATAAGAGGGTTGAGATTTCTATTTCAACTTGAAGAATTGTATCACTTTACCCTCGTCGTTTTTCAGATTCGTGCTGACGATGAGTTGCTTGCAGACTCTTGTGTCGGTGGGACGGAGCAACAAGGTGAAAAACCCTTACATCAAAGAACACTCTTTGTCCGCGGACCAAAAAATCCACGGGCACTGGAGTCAACTTTAGCCTCGTCACTCACGTTTGAGAAGTAAAGACGGAAGTACTCACCAGCGAGAGGGGTAGGAATTGGCTCAGATCAAACATCGTGACAAACCTCATTTAATATTTCTTTGGTTATGCATCGAATCTCGTTTTGACGCAGTGTAACAAAGCCTCTTCTCTTACACATCATAGCGTGATTTACAGCACAGATTTAACCTCAAGAACAGCGGTCAGGTAGTCCAAGGTCGAGCGTGTATCTCAGCCGAACTGCATCTCTGAATTCTTGCTTGCTGAGAGCAAACACTTTGTCAGCAATGGGAAGGGTAGTCAACCAGTTCGATGCTCTCATCTCTCTGTAGCATTCAATCATTTTCTCTTCATCACTGCTCTGTGAAGAACTGCGTTTAATTGCATCGAGAATACTCCACATTTTTCTGCTCTCAAATGCGAAATATTTCCCAGAGTAGTCCTAGTCGATTCTTCGGTAGCCGAGTGTATAGTGCCCTGCATCAGAATGTCATTTACCAGGGAATTGGCGAGTGTCACAGAACTGTTCAACTCGTCTTATGAGATTTCAGTAGGGTTCACTATACTCATACCACGAAGACGAGCAGGAAGAGCTATCAGATATCTTATTCTGCGAGAGACTTCCCTTCAAATCAATGCAGGAATGAATCTGTTAGAAATAAGATCTTTCAGTTGTCCCAGAAGATCCTATATGCATGGTGTTGTTCGCATAACATACGTCCAACGATGCTTCATTCCAAAGGTCAATGCTGTGTATACAGCGTGAGGCTCGGTCTCTGCAAACTGTGACAAAGTTTTCAATTGCTCACACGTTGAGGCTCTGGTGGAAATGAGGCTCAAAACAAATCAAATTCAATTGCTCACACCGCATATCCACCTTGGACCTTACCAATTGGTCTTCATAATCATCAGTGCCAAGGGAAGATCCAAGACATCTTTGTCCATCAACATTGACATTTTTAATCCCTAATTTTTAAAAGTTTCAAATGCATGATTGAACTTTTGTTTTCTTACAATATGATGACTTTTGGACGCATTTGGAAAATAACCATACTCTTTGCCATATACCTGCAGAGCCGTCCACCAACACTTCAGATCGTCTATATTGCTGGGTACTGATAAGTCGTCTGCGTATGAAATGACGTCAACATTCAAAAATTTGTCTTCTTCATTTTCGCCATCAGCATTATCCGTGTCACCAGTCACTGCGGCGGCTGGCGAGTTGTTGGTCGTAACACCAGTCACTGCAGCGGCGGGCGAGTCGTTGGTCGTAACACCAGTCACTGCAGCGGCTGGCGAGTTGTTGGTCGTAACACCAGTCACTGCAGCGGCTGGCGAGTCGTTGGTCGTAACACCAGTCACTGCAGCGGCTGGCGAGTTGTTGGTCGTAACACCAGTCACTGCAGCGGCTGGTGAGTTGTTGGTCGTAACACCAGTCACTGCAGCGGCTGGCGAATCGTTGGTCGTAACACCTGTCACTGCAGCGGCTGGCGAGTTGTTGGTCGTAACACCAGTCTGTGCAGCGTCAATGGGCGTAATGCCAGACACTGCCATGGCAGGCGAGTCACGAGGCGTACTCCTAGCCACTGCATTGGCAGGCGAGTCATTGGGCGTCTCCCCAGTCGTCGCAGTGGCAGGCGAGTCATAAACCGTCCAACAAGACACTGAAGTGGCAGACGAGTCATACGGCATACCAAAAGTCACTGCAGTGGCAGGCGAATCCACAAGTGCCACCCCAGTCACTGTTGTAACACACGAATCAATCAGTGCCCCACCAGTCATCGAAGTGATTGGCGGCTCACTTTGTGCCCCGTCAGTCGCAGCAGTGTTAGGCAAGTCATTTGGTGTCCCACCAGTCACTGCAGCGGCAGACGAGTCAACAAGAGCCCCACCAGTTACCGAAGCGGAAGGCGAGACACCGGACGTCACACCAGTCACCGCAATGGCAGACGAGTCATCAGTCATCCCACCCATCACCGCAGGGGCAGACGAGTCATCAGTCATCCCACCCATCATCGCAGGGGCAGACGAGTCATCAGTCATCCCACCCATCACCGCAGTGGCAGACGAGTCATCAGTCATCCCACCCATCACCGCAGGAGCAGACGAGTCATCAGTCATCCCACCCATCACCGCAGTGGCAGACGAGTCATCAGTCATCCCACCCATCACCGCAGTGGCAGACGAGTCATCAGTCATCCCACCCATCACCGCAGGAGCAGACGAGTCATCAATCGCCTCACCTGTCACCGGAGCGGCAGGCGAGACACCGGGCGCTGCAATGGCAGGCGAGTCATCGAGCATCCCACGCATCACCGCAGTGACCGACGAATCATCAAGCACACCAGCAGTCAGTGCAGGGGAAGGAGAGTCATTGGGCGTCCGTCCCACCATTCACTGCAATGGACCCAGCAAGACATTGGGCGTCCAACCAGTCACTGCAGCGGCAGGCTTCTTTTCAGCAAGCTTCAATGGTCTCTGAAAATTTTGGGCGCGTTTCAGGAGTGGGTTCATACCAATAGTGTAGGCAGCTATAGCCACTGGGCACCAGCAATGGTTCCTTCGCTTGCAATAACTTTTTTCCCCGTCAGCCATGTATAGGACTGTGGGAAAGCTGTTCACATTTCTTACATAAGCTAGGGTAATTAATTCTTATATCTAACAACATTATCTCACTATTTAACGCTTTGAAAGCATTCTCGACATCAACCAGGATAATACCTTCACCGTTTTCGTCTTATTGCATTTTTCTCGGTGCATGCACGGCAGCTTCACACCCTGCATGCTGTCTGGAGCGGAGTTGGAGAAGTCCATCAGCCTCAATTAGTTCTGGTCTAATTATATTCATAACTGCACTGCTCACGATTCGGCGGATCACTTCCCCGACACTACTGGGACGAATACCCGAATTTGTTCCTAATGGAATTAACCGCGAGGCTGTATATGCTTGAATGCTGGGGGTTAAGGTATCATTTGAGGAGTCGATGACATTTAATTATCTTGCAAGAGCGGCAATGACGCTGCCCTGGTCTTTGGCAGTCACTCCGTATGAATGATGTGTTAAGAGCTTCTTCCAAGCGTCAGCACCGAGCCCAGAGGGACCTGCGCTGCCCTTGATGGCGCACGCGATACAGTCGCTCAAAAGCGATATGGTTAAAGACCCCTACTTCTGACCCAAGAAGTCGACAGTCGATGCTTACCACTGCACCTACTAGATGTTTCGATATAATTTTACAAACGGTTTCTTCATTGAGTGGAAGTGGTCCGTTTGTCGTGTTGTCGAGCAGCCTGAGCGCAGAATCAACTTTTCCTGAACGAACGAGTTTTCCAAAATTAGCAGATTCTGTTTGCGACGATTTGAGAGCTCGCCATAACTGTCGTCCTTCAGCAAGCAGCTTTTCAATGTTACCTTCTCTCCATATATCTAGCCGAAGTAGAAGTGCTGCGATGTTTTTACTTGAATTTGACATAGGTGATGGGATTTGGAGGAGTAGATAAGGCATAATCATCAGCGCCATTAATGCTAAGTCGCAATTGGGAGCATCGTTGAGTGCAGTCCAGTATCAACTCTTTACATTCATGAATTAAGAGTTTCGTTGAAGAACCGCTTGGAGGCATAAAGATGTTTCGTTTCCATCCGATCACTTTTTCGTAGACACGACTGAGAATATTTCAAACTTCATTTCCATTCCTGTTTATCCAATTGGAGGCCCTAACCTCTAATGATTGCGTGATCTGTGAAATTAGTGACGTCCCTTGAGGAAGAGGGACGGCAGTATGAGGGATAGGGGATGGAAGAGCGATTGTAGAAGAGAGGTCTATTGCCTGGGCTGCGCCTGCTGTCGTCGAGGGATCTGAGTGTTGTGGGAGAGTGAGCACAGAAGGTGCAGGGAGTGGTGTGAAAGATGGCTCGTGATGTTCTAATTCTACTATAGTTTATATAAGTCTGATAAGGCAGTGAAGGAGTAAACTGTGGGTAGGAATTTTCTTGTGAAGGTTTAGGAGTTTGTAATAGTAAGTTTTCAAACGAAGATGAGCGAGACTGTACTGTGGGTGACAGTTGATATTGGAGAGAGGAAAAAAGGGCTGTGCATTATGGTAGAGTCAGAGGATCTGACTGGTGGAACATGTTGACTGCACTCAACTGCTCCTACGTCATCGCCTATTATGCAGATCTCGCGACAAGCAAGTCCTTTTTTTCACGCACCCACACTTCTTATTTCTGAAGCAGTTGAGCATGCATCCGCAGCAGCGGGGTGTAGCGTTGCTAACACTTCTCCGAGTTCGTGTCATTTCAATGGATTGTGGTGCATTTTTATACACTCTATGAGTGCATGTAGTTTTCGTAGGTTGCAGGGCGTCTTCGTGTACGGGCCAGGTTGGTGGCTTGTATGGCATCCTTAGCACCTTTGCGAGCACCTGCTATTTTGCTTTAGCGCAACTATACTCATATATCAGACTGTAACCGCGATAAGTTAAAACACGGCACGAATTGTGTTATAGACTACTATCATGAACAACAAAAGATGGAAATGATATTTTTTAGCTAATGATCAGTTGTGGTAGCAATATCATAGATCTAAGCATGAATGTAAAATGGCACCTCCGAAGCATAATATAATTTATCAAGCAAAAACCAGCACAAAATCTTTCCTAAAAGCCTAAACAGCGTATGATAAAAGTTATAGTTGACCAAGCAGAAAATACACTGAAAGCTAAAACACAGTATACTAATGCTACAGAAAAAAATATCAACATACAATGAAGACACCGATAAACATTGATTAATCGAAGTTATGTGTAACCAACGTGGGTTACACGTAAATTAACTCTTGGACGAAAAGCAATCTTCATTAAGCGTCTATACACGCCATGCCTCCCTACATTGGCACTCTCTACATTCAACACTTGCGATCAAATATTCAAACCTTTTTTTGAATACATGTAACAACAATTGGTTGCAGTGAGGGATCCTCAAGCCGATCGAAGTAGATCCATAATATTTTGCAGCTCGGGTTGGGGTGGATGGATGATCATTCCTTTTATAAATCATTAACACTTTATTTTAGTATTTTAGTATTTTTTATTTCGTGGGCTCTATTATTTTTCTCAGCCCTTTTTCATAGTGATAAATTTTGCATTTGTTAATACTATATATATCGAGGTTGATTGAGACAAGTTGACCCAGGGAAGGGGTGTACTCGAGGGACCCGGGGGACAAGGGGTTTCGGGAACCCGGGGGACTTGGTGGACCGGGAGGATTAGGGGGGACCCACTTGGACCCTTCTGGGGCCCTTTGGAATGCCCTTGAGACCCTTCGGGACCCTTTTGAGAAACTGTAGTACCCACTTAAGGCCCTTCTGAATCCTGAAACCTTTGCTCCCTCTTCTCAAATCTACGTTAAACCTACTCTCTATCTGCGTTGAACCTACTCTGAATCTACGTTGAACCTACTCTGAATCTACGTTGAACCTACTCTGAATCTACGTTAAACCTACTCTGATTCTACGTTAAACCTACTCTGAATATACGTTAAACCTACTCTGAATATACGTTAAACCTACTCTGAATCTACCTTAAACCTACTCTGAATTTACGTTAAACTACTCTGAATCCACGTTTAACCTACTCTAAATCTTCGTTAAATCTACTCTGAATCTACGTTCAACCTATTCTGATTCTACGTTAAATATACTCTGTATCCACGTTAAATCTATTCGGATCTACTACCACCTATTCGGTATCTATATTGAACCTACTTTGAATCTACATTAAACCTACTCTGAATCTACGTTGAATCTACTCTGAATCTACGTTGAACCTACTCGTAATCTACGCTGCACCTACACTGCCACTTTTCGACTGCCCTACGGGGGAGTCTGCATTAACTTCGCGTTGGGACTCCGGTGGAAAACAAAATCGAACTATTACTACTACTTTGCAGCTCGGGATCATCGAATGGGGGCGTCTAGGCAGCCAGGCCACAGACAGCGGAGGGAAGGGCGTAGGCGGCAAGGTTTCGGGAGGGGGTGTAGGTCCTCTATAGCCATGCTAGGCCAGTGAGTGCACAGGCGTAATCAGGACAATGGGTCACTCACTGTGCCTGCTTATGTCGACGCAGCCGAGGAGAGTTTGGGAAGGCTGGGTTAGGCTGTATAGGTGTTGAACCTTTCCTCGACACGTAAAACAGATTCAGAGGAACGGGTTCCAAATTGATCATAAGCACGGGTTGTGGTGCCATGGACTACAAAAGAGCACAACTACGAGACTGTGTGTGGAGCACCAGATGCTTCAACGCTGGCCGACGAGAGTAACCGTGTTGCCACAGATGCCGCTAAAGCGTTACACGTATGGATAGGTTAGAGGTTCACACGTCGAGCTGAACTAAAAAAGATTCACTAGAACCTGATGACCAGGTGTTTGTTCACGAACACGAGGAGAACAGCAAGACGTGACTACTTACCCTCGCGTCCTACCAGTCCAAAACCAGCTTCAACTCCAGGAATTCGCGTTTGTTTACATACTGATTATTAACCAAGAACCCCCTTCATAGTACACGCTAGTCCCTGATTTGTGCTGGGATCTTAAACCGCACGTTTGCTTGCATTACTGGTGGTATTTTAAATTTATCGTAGTTTGAAATCGGTAAATCCGGTCAAGAGGCCTTCAAAAGTGAGCTCCCTGGCCCCTGGCATGAACTGGGGGGCCAATGGGAGTAGAAAGAAACCCCATTTAGGAGGGACCAGGATCCCCTCCAGAGCGCTGACAACCAAGATTCCAACGGTCAAGAACGTTAGCCTCTCAAGATGACCAGCGTCACCTCAGCCGAAGATGACCGGAGAGACAACCGCATCGACGAGTTAACCAGGAACGTCCAGGAAATCGGGAATCTACTAAGCCAAGCGACCGGCCTCTCTGAGCAGGAAGCAGAAGTTTTTGCCGCAGAACCTAGCACAATCGACGACCGTCTAACGAGGCTCGAGGGCCATGCAAAGGCCATTTTTCTCCATATCTACGAACTAGCAAAGAACCAACAAACTAAAGAACCTGCGACTTACGCAAGGACCGCTACCTCTACGCCCGACGACAAATTCGATGACTCTCCACCCCACAAAAACCCCAACCGAGCTCCGAGGGCTGCAAGGAGGAAGCAATACACGCCATTCAATGAACACAATTTGTTCAACAATAGTCATACCTTTCGAGAACACTTGAAGATCACGGTCGACGCCAACGGCAGACCGGATATTTTTCCATACACTGCAAAAAGAGCTAGGCTCTTTCACTGGCCGCCCAGTCCTGAACGGCCACGAAGGCTTTGCCATCAGAGTAAACACAAAACTTCAAAGTGACACAATTCTCTCCAAAATTAAACTCGGTGAAAGCCATGCAAAACAGTGCCACACCCGACTTTCTCTACAAGTTCAGGTTTGATCTACGTTGAAGATATCCCGGAGGAGGAAATTGAGGAGTACATCACTGGTCTCGTTCATTACGAAGACTGCGTTGTCGAAGCAAAAATTGCATCAAAGATCACGCTAAGAAAAGAGACCACTTCAGCCCTAATACTAAAATTCAACTGCCCTACTCCATCTAAATATCTAGATATTCCCTTCTGCGCCACCAAAACCAAGGTTACACCATTCGAGAGACAACCGATGCGATGTTATAAATGCCAGAAATACGGATATGCGAGAGGAAATTCTATTGGTAAGCAAAGATGTTTATACTGCTACCAAGACGACCATGACAAACGAAAAGATCCCCAGTCGTGCCAGACCAGAGAACAACACTGTTTTTACTGCAAAGTAAACGGACACACTACCGGACATAGAGATTGCCCAGAGGAGGAGACGGAGAGAGCATATCTCTAATACCAGATAGATCACGGGTTCGGGCTACGACAGGCTGGAGTCTCAATGCACTCTTCCCAGAATGACCCTCCTACTCAGTAGAAGAGACCGGCACCTTTCCCCACCAACTTTCTCATAACGTTCAAAGAAAGTGGTGCGAGCAAAGTTACCTTTCAACTAATCCATTTATAATGATGTAGTCACTCACCGAACAACTTGGAGGAAAACCAGAAGAAATTCAACGACAGGGATCGAAATATCTGGCCTACGTCGTAGAACCTGAACAAATAAACGCTATACAAAAGATTACCCACATAAAAAAACTCAAAGTTACAGTTGAAATACATCCGTCCTTCAACGATACCAAACGAATTATATGCACCTTCCGTTATACACCTACAGCCGACCTCAGTGCTTTTGCCGAAGGTACAGCTGAGGATTACGGAGTTACCGAAGTCTGTCAAGCAACATGGATAAAATCACGTAATGCAAGTTCTATCGCATTTCAAATTACCTTCCCAGAATACTACGCACCGGAATTCATAGTAATCCCGGGTGAACAATGAAGAACAAAAACCTAACCAGCTGCAACATGGCTCACAATGCGCAAAATATGTCTTGAATAAGGCCACGTCATC
>SDVV010036851.1:0-10905 GCA_016164225.1 Gammarus roeselii
CGCCAGAATGACACTGGCAGATATGACAGTGGCTGGTGTGACTGAGGAACGCTATGAATGTTCGCTGCTAAAAAATGGTACCGTAGGTAGGTAGTCGGAACAACTTGGGGCTGATAAGGCAGTTGGCGGAGATGATAGGGGTTGATCTGACGTTAGCTATAAAAGAATTTAGCGCCAGGGATGGCGACCCGTCAAGCATGAGAAGGGTAAGAATGGAGAAAAAAAAAAGAGGAGCCGTAGAAAACTGTTACCTGAAGGAGCGCAATTTATCTGTTATCAGCTACCCGAAAGGAGAAAAGTTAGGACCGGGGTGTGTGTAGTCATGTGTGTACACCGACTATTGGGAGAGTTGTTACAAGGAGTTGGAGACAAATTAATTGATATTTAAAGATGCAAATGAGTGAATAATAGGTCAGTAAAATTAGGATGAGGGAGAAAATGAGAGATAGTGTAGGGTGAAGCAGAGGGGAAGTTGTGCAGATGAGGTCGGTGGTGGTCTATGACAACTATAGAGAGAAGTGAAAGGAGGTGAAGTTTACTGAGAGGAGACCAAAGACGGACACTGACGCTAGGTGGGGTGAGCTGTTGTGTGAGAATTTTCAAGACTGTTCTGGAAAGAAGTGAAACGAATGAGGAATAGGGAGACGGGGATGGTGGATGTCGAAAAATATGTAAGCAACCGGTTATCCTTGGAGAGTGGGAATGTACGGAAAAGATGGGATGAGTATTAGCAGTTGTTGAGAGATGACGATTTCAGAGATTCTGAGTGTTGCTGTGGGTGGTGATGCCGAGATACTGGTTTTGAGAGCACGAATTGTTGCGGACGTTACTACGGGGAGAGGTGCATGAGGTGGTAAAAGTGATGGATGCTGGAAGAAGCCCCTCGTTTGAACGACATTGAGTCCGAGTGCCTACAGAGGAGTACAGTAATGCCAGTCGAATAATTGATGGGGTTTTCTCAATCTGTGTTTAGCGTCTGACGAGCTGCCGATTGAGCGACGCAGTGCTTACCCTGTTCCGCTGTATAAAGGCAAAGGAGATGCAATATTATGCCGTAGCTGAAGGACAGTAGTTTGACGTACGTGGAGGGTAAAATTTACGAGAGAATGCTAATGAAGGGATTGACAACAGTACATTTGGTACGATTACGGAGAAACAGTGTGGCTTTAGGAGTGGTAGAGCTAGCAGCTAATGTTTTTGCAGTGATACCAGTCGGTGAGATGTATTCTGCTACAGGAAAGGATTTGTTCGGGTCTTCATGAATCTGGAAAAGTTCTTTGATTGGGTCCATAGGGAGGCATTGTAAAGAGTTTTGCGTTGTGTATGAAGTGGGCAAAAAAATGAGAACGACCCATAGTTTTTATGCTGGTTGCAGATCATGAGTCTGAATAAGGAGAGGCGAGTGCTTGATTCAAAGAAGTAGCAGTAGTTGCTTCCGTTTTCCACCTGAGTCCAAACGCGAAGTTAATGCAGACTCCCGCGTAGGGCAATTGAAGAGTGGCAAAGTAGGTGCAGCGTAGATTACGACGTACGTCCAACGCAGATTCCGAGTAGGTTTAACGTAGATTCCGAGTAGGCTTAATGTAGATACAGAGTAGGTTTAACATAAATACCGAGTAGGTTTAACGCAGATACCGAGTAGGTTTAACGTAGATGCCGAGTAGGTTCAACTTAGATGCCGAGTAGGTTCAACTTAGATGCCGAGTAGGTTCAACTTAGATGCCGAGTAGATTTAGCGCAAATTGTGAGTAGGTGTAACGTAAATTCAGAGTAGGTGTAACGTAAATTCAGAGTAGGTGTAACGTAGATTCAGAGTAGGTGTAACGTAGATTCTGAGTAGGTGTAACGTAGATTCCGAGTAGGTGTAACGTAGATTCCGAGTAGGTGTAACGTAGATTCCGAGTAGGTGTAACGTAGATTCCGAGTAGGTGTGACGTAGATTCAGAGTAGGTGTGACGTAGATTCAGAGTAGGTGTGACGTAGATTCCGAGTAGGTGTGACGTAGATTCCGAGTAGGTGTAACGTAGATTCCGAGTAGGTGTAACGTAGATTCCGAGTAGGTGTAACGTAGTTTCCGAGTAGGTGTGACGTAGATTCCGAGTAGATGGGACGTAGATTCCGAGTAGATGGGACGTAGATTCAGAGTAGGTGTGACGTAGATTCAGAGTAGGTGTAACGTAGATTCCGAGTAGTTTTAACGTAGTAGGAGCAGTAGCCGCTTCCGCGCTCCACCGAAGCCCCAACGCTGAGTCGTCGCTCGCCACCCTGCAGGGCCCCTGCGGGCGTCTAACGATACATAATTAAATAGGTGTACGAGTGTACGAGATAGGTGTACGATGTACGAGAGGTGTACGAGACACTTTGCTTGAAGGTTTACAGTTGTCAGGAGCAAATCTTCTCTGGCACTGGTGGCAGATCCGGAGAAGATATGTTGGCTACTGTCAGAGTTAGGCTGAGTGATTGAGAGATGGAAGCTGCGAGGTATTGTGAGAAAACATGAAGAAATGAGATGCTCGGGAAAAACGATGTGAGCGGAACCAAGGTTCACTTAAGTGGATAGAAATTGGAGGAAGCTTAATGTTTATGGTACCCAGGCTCTAATGAGGAAGAAATTGGACTTGTAGAACCTGAGATGAAATTTAGACTATGGAGGAAGGATGCTATGTGTTCGGTGCACTGACGAGTGGAACGATTTATGTGACATTTTGTATCGAATCAAAGAGGAGTAAATGATGAGATTCGTTGTTCCAAGAGTGCTTTTGCAGGTTGAACAGTGGGGGAAAGATTGGAAAAGATGACTAAACTTTGTCGGAATAAAATGTTAGAAAGATACAACGGGCAGAGTGTCAGGCTTTCTAGTGCGACGCTGCGGAGTAAAATCAATGATGTTCAAATTTGTACCGGAATGGTTAAGAAGTTTGAGGACAGAGTAGATTCATTAGTTTTCTGTGATGGTTCAGATATATATTGGGGATGGATGATAGGAGATTGGTGTACAATGGTGATCAAAGCGGTAGTGAGTGGTTGAAGGCCAGGAGGATGACGGAAGATTGGGTGGATGGACGGCGGGAGGCATGCTGAAGCATTTTCCTGTTCATGGCATCTCATTGAGTAACAGGATAGACAATGGTTGGAGCGCCCGGAAACCATTACATAGCAGAGTAAGCCACTGGAATCTATCAAGCCCTGCTGCTGACACGGATTTCATACCTTACTCGTGACTCACAACGTTTGTTGCGCGGTCCTGGCTGGACCTTTCATCGCTAATATCCTCAGTTTGGTAAAGTATTCAAGTGCACGAGGGAAGTGTGCAGTGCATCATGGCTTAGGCCACCCCCATGTGGGGGATTCGACATTGCAATAACGAAATCTGAAAATACAGTGTAGTAGTTGTGTAAGGGAGTATCGTGAGGCGTGACCAGTATCGAATAAAAACACTCACACAGAACGGTAACGTTGACGGGGTTGCTGGTGCTCGTCCCCATGGTGTTTTTGGCAAGACAGGTGTAGCTCCCGACATGTCTGTCAGCCACAGGTTTCAGGAGTAACACGTTGTCCTCGATTGCGACCCCCGCCATGTTGCTTATCACGACATTGTCCTGCGGATGATACAAAATAAAGCATTATTTATTCAGAAAGTCTATAGAACACTGTGATGACAGGTATCAGACTGCTTATACAGTATCGTCGACCGTTGATAAATAAAAAAATTGCTCTTTCAACATTAGTTGTCAATTAAATGAAGCGTCAAAAATGAATTGAAAACAATGTATGTTTGTTGGTGAGGAAGTTAGTTTTCATAAAAATATCAGACCAAGGGAAACACGAATTGTCAGAAAGTGAAAAAAAAAACTCAAATGGCGGGTAACATGAGAAGTGGGGAGCCTAGATTGACAAGTAACTTAGATACAAGGTTAACCTGGACCTGCTGGGGATCTAGATTGACTGATGCTCTGCATTACCTACGGCCGATCATTAATCTGGCCTTCTTACGCATCCCCAAATGATGAAGCAGCGCCGGGTTCCATGTCACCACTACTATCATCAGTGCTGAGCGTAAACTCTCGTTAAACACACGCACAAGTTAAAACACGACAACTTTTGACTATAAAATTGAAAGGTAGATTGTACTATGAACGAAATAAATTCTCACGTCTTTTAGCCAGGTGAGGTATGATGGCGGCGGTCGTGCATCGACGAGGCATCGCAGAGAGGCGGTGCTGCCCTCCAAAAGGCGAGATGGGATTACACCTTTACCTGCGACAGCTCGGACAGCTGGTGGATCTAGAGGAAGTGAAACGCAAGAGCTTTACTTAAATAATAGTGTAATTTTCGATTCCACTCATTTCAATTTACTGTCATTTCCTGCGCTACATAAAAAAAAAATCATATCAGATCACATTATACGAGTAATAACTTGACCAACATATTCCGCTAAGCATGCATGACGACACTTGACGGTCTCACTCACAGAAAGAATGTAGCCAGTGAGTGCAATACAAAAATTATCTTCTTGAAGATTAGAAAAATTGCTTCTTAAACTTCACAAAAAAAACCTATCATGGCAAATTGAAGCCTAAAAACTCAGATTCCCCCCTTCCCCACACAAAAAAATTCCAACATTTTCATACAACCAAATGAGTTACAATATCAGATTAAGTTTGGATCGTGGAGGAATACATGTTATTCAATTCACCTTCAAATGGTCACAAACTTCCGGGCTTCCAACAGACCGAACTTTGCTTAGTAGGCAGGATACAGTGCATTCGAACGGTAAACAATACCTTTCGACCAATCAAGTTGAAACCTGTTCCCACTCACACGCAACATTGATGGTGATGCTGGAGTTTAGAGGTGGCAAATCAAGTTCTTCGTTTTCTGCAAAACATGTGACGTTCCCTCCGTCATCAGTACGTTGAGGTCTCAGTGTTGCCGTGACGCTGCTGACGTTACCGCCATCAGTTACCTGATGGATAATAAGGTATGTTGTGAAATAAAAACTGAAGTATAAGACGTAAGGTAACCGTCACTGGGGAATAGCACCAAGTAAAAGGGAATATCCCCAATGACAGAAGTTATGAGGAGCCTTGTCGAGTGTTTCAGGGGGGAGGGAACACTTAGTATAAGACGTAAGGTAACCGTCACTGTAGAATAGCACCAAGTAAAAGGCAATGTCCCCAATGACAAGAGTTATGAGGAGCGTTGTCGAGGGTGTACGGGGGGACGGAACACGTACTGGAGGGAATACGATTTTCGCCCATATCAGAGAACTCCGGTGGGGCTCAGACCGCCGCGGCATTTGCTGTAGGGCTCGCGGGGCGAGTCCGTGGAGCCATGAGGCATGTCGGCAGCAATGGTGCGATAGTGGAGGACAGTGGGGACTGACAGGCCTGTCCTATGTCTCATCATACTAACATTACCATCCAACAAAAAAATGAAGCTCTCTTAGACGTTCTACTTCAAAACTAATTCTCTTGCCACCATAAGGCAACCTAGTTTGGGCCAATAGGCCTCTTAGACGTTCTACTCCAGAACTAACACTCTTGCTACCAAAAGGCAGCCTAGTTTGGGCCAATAGGCCTGTTGTTGTCTTCCTACACTTGTAAACACTTGTAAACAACGTCGATGCTAGAGAGAAACGCACTGTCACAGACGTTAGTCATTCATCTGTAAGGTTTGCTTATTATATACCAAAAAAATAAAAATAAACTATACCAAATCCAAAACAAAAAACATTGGTTTCTAAAGAAAAACTGAATGTTTCTGAAAAGAGAGCCGGCTATTTATAGCTTCCATGGACAAAGCCTGTTTTTCATTCCCATCAACAATATACGTGCTCAAGTTGAAATTTACTTGGCTGGTAGTTTCTACCAAACAATCTAATAATGATAACATTTTGAAATTAGGTTTAGAGTGTGTTTAGATTCTAGCTGATAGAGACGAAAGGTCAAATTGACTAAATGGTGGCTGGTCGACGATAAGATGCACTTCCGTCCTGCCATGCACTCGCATAAGAAAAATCTGGTCCTTTAGCGTTACAGGATCCGGCCAGAAGCCCACAGAACACAAAAGAGTGAGGTCCGAGATCAGCGTCAGCAGGGCCCGACAGCAGCAGGAGGCCAATAGTGAAAAAGCGCATTAGAGCCGCGGCATAACACTTCCGTTCACAATCATCCTTTACTCACTGCAATCAACTGCACGCTCTCTCTATAGTGATTTCTTTCATCCATAAGCCTGCTTCACGCCATTCATAGGTGTTTCTCTACGCCTATAGCCACTCGCCTCCGCTTTCATCACCCTTTTCACCAATCTTTCATCATCTATCCTTGCCACTCGTCCGAATAATCACAGAACACATGAATTTATTCTGTCCGCCAACAATCTCACCCTCCCGGTTTTAATTTCAACTCGGAAACATTCAACTTTCTTCTCCTATCCGCTCCTGCCCCCTCGTCTCCGCCCAGTAGAAGTAGTGTATGTAACTACAAAAAACAGCCCTGGAAATAGGGACTACAAAAACCAGCCCTGGAAATAGGGACTACAAAACAGCCCTGGAAATAGGGACTGCAAAAACAGCCCCGGAGATAGGTTCTACAACAACGCCCTCGAATTAGGTACTCCAAAACAGCCCAAAAAATACGTACTGCAAATATGCTTTTGTGAAGGAATTAGATGGGTCTTGATTAGTGACTCCATATATGCTTTGTGGAGGAATTAGATTGGCGATAATTAGGGCCACCTAAACGGGCTACTAAAGGAATAAGGTGGTCTGTGAATTAGATCTTTGAACCTTTTATCGAATGTATTTAATAGGATGTATGTTATTTGTTAATGAGTCCGACTTAGTCGCTGTATATCTCGGACATTGTAGTTTTATGCTAAGCCAAATTGATCTTATGGTCAAGTTAGTTACTGATGGTACATAGACATACCCTGAACGCAAGTTTTTTGTGAGTCGGCCGATGTATGTCAGGATGTATGTTATTCGCTGCACTTCTCGGACATTGTAGTTATATGTTTATTTTCTTCTATTCTGGTCAAGTGAGTTACTGATGGTACATAGAGACTTCCCGTGACGGGTGGGGAAGAGGGGAGGGGTTGACCGGAGTCAGGCGGTGTCCAAACCGCATATGATAATTAGCTTGATGATCTTTATATGTCAACTGTCACACAAAGATCTTAGCTCGAGATATACGGTCTACATGGAGAATTGTTTTTCTTACGGTATCTTTCAGATTCCTTTCGGTATCTTATTGCTTTTATTTACGATTGCTTACGTACGGATTATATAGATGTAGGTTATTAGGTCTTGTCAACGGTATATATGATTGCATTGGAATATTTCGCACGGTATGATATATATTACAATATTTGTTATTGATTGATTCATTTGAATAGAAAATTTTACTGCTCAATCCTGTTTTTAGGATATTCGATATAGCTATGCAAGAAATAGGGGTATATATTAGGAGAGTATAGCTAGTCGTGCTTTATTTGACTCATTTTCGGAGGTTGTTTGATGGAGTTCTTTAGCGGTGATATGCTTGATGCCAGTTTGATGTTGAATATAGGTTATGAACATTTACAGGTTACAACATGTTCATGTTGACGTGCTTTCATATTTTTTCACACAAAAGTATTCTCGGGTGGTAGTATTTCTGTGAATTATCGATACGACCGCAATCCTAATTATCTTCGTATTTGTTTCACGGTATTATTTCACATGAGTATTTTACTGTTTTGCAACCCTTAGCTGCTGGTCTGAGGCCTCGGACATGCAAGCATCATACTGTAACACGTTGGTTGCAAGCAAATGATCTCATTCGGGTATTCGTTGGTCGTTTCGCTTTTTCATTAGTCCCAGCAGTCATTCATTTGTTTCATCGTACAAATGATTTTTTGTTGGGGTTCTTGGAGAAGTCCATGTATTCAGACAGAGACGATTACCGCATTTTTGCCGTGTCAATATCGGGGTTAACCTTTAAACTGGAGACTCATGTCAGGCTCATTATTGGTTATATCCAGGATGTAACTTTCCTTGATGTTGTTCAGAGAGGATGGGTGAAACCGATGCAAGATATGTCTGAAGTATTATACGTGACTGAATGTTTCCTTAGAAATTTCTTATTTATCAGTGGTAGTTTGCTGAGAAGTGACCTAGTAAAGCATTGTAGACTTCATTGTTATGACACATTGGACTTGGTGTTTTTTTTTTGTTCTGCTAGAGACATAGCGTCAGATAAGTCTAGAAATTTGTTATAGATTTGAATGGTATCGTGGTAAAAAAATAGCGTTATTCTCATGAACTCAAGAGTTGATTGTCAGATATTTTGGAGTAATGTATGTCTAAGAGGTGAAAATCCATTATGCATCTGTATGGAATTTTTGTTATTGATCCCTTGCAAATGTATACTTTAACATTTAGAAGACGATTTACTGGATCGATGAGTCCTAGATCATTTACGGTTTGGCTACCCTTCACCTAATGAGATATATATCTTCGCTAGCTTAGGTACCTGTATACAACTTCAATTAGCTTAATATCTATCACATTTTCAACGTGGGGCAAGAGGCGTTTAGTGCATTTTCAATGCTAATTCATTCGAGTTAAATTTAGGATATTGCAAACAAAGATTTATTTGTACACGTACATACGCTCAAATATACCCGTGCACGAACGTATACAGGTCTATAGACGGACATACGTACATACATAGCTACATAATTGTTCGCCGAAGCGAGTGATGATAGGCTTAAAGATTTGCAAACGCATTATAATAGCAAGCATTATAACGTGATTGGAGTCAGTGTTACGTGGACGATAAGTGAATACGGACGGATCATCCTCAGATAGATAAAAATGGATGTTCACATCTCGAACATTTGTTTACGAGTGTTGGATGAAAAAATCTCCGAAGATGATTAGCTTGGTTCGAGGATATTTTGCCAAGCTATGAAGATATCAATTATCTACAAATGCGGAGAACAAGAATCGCAAGAGCGGGAACTATTATCCATATATGGAAGGACAACGAAGAAAACAGGATTTGGTTGACTGATTTCGAAACAATTCAGTCTTATGTAACAGAATTCAAAGAAAATAAGAAGGTATATCTTGAAATTTATATGTCCCAAGCAGAAAACTTCCACACATGTAAGAAAGTTGGGTTAGTGGAAAATAAATTCTGTCTAGGGACTGAAGAAAATCTGGAGTATATGATGGAGTTTTTTCGGATAAAGATTGGAGGTACATTGAATTGGAGAAGATTCGAATAATTAAAGATCGCACAGAAGAAGAAGAACATTTATAGAAATGCAGGGATCTACATTTATGGAGACATGTGGATGGAATAGGTTTCCAAATTCGTATCAAAGATATGGTGGAGTATATGAAGGAAATTTGAGAGGAGACTGCTACAAAGTGATGATGAGTACGATTGTATGTACGCACCATGCAGAAACATTGATACATCCAGCAAGATTGGGTGACTGTACGAGCCATGCTGTAATCGAAAAACGAGATAGAAGTCATTGATGATGTCAGCAATATCTGTTATTAATACTAATAATGCAGAAGTAAACAGTGTCAATCCCTAATTAAATGTTTAAAATATCCTAAGACTCAAAGGTTAAGCAATGAATTTGCATTTAACGTGTAAGTAGGAGGCAACATCGAATTGTCGTGAAAAATTTGGTAGATCAAAATTGGAAGTGTGTATCAAAACTGCAAAGGTTAGATCAGAAATGTAGAGTCAAGTGGAGCTAATTTGTTATGAATTGTATATATCAATGACAAAATACCGTACATAAGTTACGTAAGGTTAGGTTTTTGACATGGACATACGTATACAGGTCTATAGACATACATACATACGTAATTGATCGCCGAAGCGAGTGATGATAGGCCTAAAGATTTGCAGACGCATTAATATAGCAAGTTATATGACGTGATTGGAGTCAGTGTTACGAGGACGATAAGCGGATACGGACGGATCATCCTCAAATAGATAACAATGAATGTTCAAGTGATAAAAAATTGTTTAAGAGTGTTGGAAGAAGAAATCTCCGAAGATGATATGAGACTGATCGAACAAATATTGACTAATATTGAAAATATCAGATATCTCAGAATGGGTAAAACAAGAATCAAAAGAGTGGGAGATAACATCCATATATGGATGAAGGAAAAAGGAAGTCGACTCTGGGTAACTGACCTTGACGGGTTTCAGTCGTATGTAACAAACTTAAAGGGTAATAAGAAAGCAACTCTCAAAATTGATATGATCCGAGTGGAAAATCATCATGATTGTAATAAAGCTGAGGTGTTGGGGAACGGCTTTTTCCTAAGAACCAAAAAAAAACTGGAAAATATGAAAGTAATTCCTCATAGATGAAAAACAGAATGACATTGAATTTGAGAAGATTCGAATAATTAAAGTTCAAGAAGAAGAAGAATTACATTTGTGGACTCGAGGGCACGGAACAGCCTTCGGTGTTCGCAACAAAGATATGGTGGGCTACATGATAGATTTTGAGAGGAAACTTAAACATCGTGATGATGGGTATGGGTGGCTGTACGAGCCATGCTGTAATCGAAAAAACGAGTTAGAAGTCATTGGTGATGTCAGCAAGATCTGTAAATGATACTAATAAAAGTATGTAAATCCAAATCAATTGTTTATAATATCCTACAACTCAAAGGTTAAGCGATGAAATTGCATACATTGCGTTGGTCGAAGGAAACAATGAAATTGTTGAATACGGTAGGGGAATATATTTCAAGGGCTGCAACGCTACCCATAAACCTATCTCGGGGTAAATGCTGTATATGTGTGACAGAATGGTGAGATATAAATCAGAGTCCGATGAGAAAAATATTCAGTCAATATTGGGATTTTGTTTTGG
>SDVV010036852.1:0-10905 GCA_016164225.1 Gammarus roeselii
AATACAGCTTGTAAATTATTATGTAATTGTCAATAAAAAAAATAACTTATAAATGTTTGTCAATATCCCCCTAAAAATCATTCAGAGGACTTAGCACTGAAGTTGCAACAGCATTGAAATGGTAATAACCTTATGTAAATAACCCCTAAAAAACATTCAGAGGACATAGCACTGAAGTTGCAAAAGCATTGAAATGGTAATAACCTTATGTAAATATAACAGCAATCCGGATGGCCGCGTGAAACCAGTTCCTTCCGCCCGCCCCCGCTCCCCGTACAAAGCGGTTGAGTCAAGGTTGCATGCATCGCGTCTTACCCCCGCCCACCAAAATGACTCTAGAATGCCGTTCTTGCGCAGATACTATCTACTGATAGGAATATGCTTATACTCCATTTTGGAGGGGGATAGGGTACGGGGCCCCATGAATATGATTTTCTTCCTATGGACTGCTTCTCACTTACTGTTTATTCAATTTTGAAGGGGGTGGGTGGGGTGTATGGATCCTCTTGGTCAAAAGCTCAGTACGCCTTAGGAATTTTCGTCAGGTGAGGCTGTTCTTAGCTGTTCATCGTCTCATCAGTATTTTTCCATGGCTGTTTTGGCATTATTTTTATGTTTTGAGCGTCTGTATCATTATATATTTATGTCTGGATTATAATTCTAAATATTTTATCGGTGAATAATAGGTTTTTGTTCATTTCTAATTAGCGTATAATTGACTAATTCGGTGGCTGCTTGGTGGATTCTTAACGGTTGAATTGGGATCTTTCGTGTCTATTTTTGGTTTATCTTCATATTGTATAAGCTGTTTATAGGAATAGTATGGTAGGTACGTTTTATAACTCGATTTGCAGCCTTAGCGTGCGTTCGGCCTGCTTGGTACCAGCCTGATGTGTGGATTTGGGGCGACGTTTTGTGTTTTCCATCTGTTTATTTCCTGTGTATAAAGTATTTATAGGAATAGTATGGTATAATAGTTTAGCAGTTGGCGGGTTGACGTATATATTTCTGGGGATGCAGCAGCTTCGTTACGAGATTCTATCTACCCCATAGCGCACTGTCCAATTTTGAACCTGATATATCTGTGACACCATGTATCCGCATGTTCCATGTGGACCGTTATCAAGCGTATGTAGACTGTTCGAGTAGTCTTATCTCGATTTTTTATACAGCGAATATCGGTTGGATGCCCCCTCAGCGAGAGTAGCTGGAGCTTACGTAAACGATATGGGTTTATCATAAGTTATCATACTGTGTTATGTATCGGATGATATATGCTGAATCTGTAGTGTTTTCGGAATTTTGAATAGTTATCTCATTCAGTTATAAGAACTTTAGGTGGTTTGGGGTTGCATATTTCATGTGCACAAAATTTAAGTCATAATTGGTCGGTTATTGCATCATTTATAAATACACACACACACACACACACACACATACACATATATATATATATATATATATATATATATATGACATTCTGATAAGATTAGGCCGTGGTTACTGCAGTTAAAGAAAATTTGATTTTTCCCTTGCTCAGGGAAAAAAAAGTTATAGGAATGTTAGGGTATATTAAGTTTAAATCTGCAATGTAGAACAATTTTTCAAGTATTATTTAGTTTGTTATTGCTTTTTCTTATTATTTTATTTATCATTTACATCCTATTACAATGATTGGCGTGGATATTATGGCTATAAAATATTTGTTTTGTAACAAGCTTTGTCTTGTTGTTTGTTTATTGTATATCTAGTGTAGGAATAACGTCATACTTCAGTGTTTTGGAGAGTTTAGAGGAGTCCCCTGGGCAAAAGCTCGTTGCGTATGTGTTTATTTGTATAAATAGACCGTTTTACCATGATGAATACCCCCGTATATTAGATTTTTTAATGTTTATTTGGAAGAGTAGAGAATTCCGTAAATATTTTGTTATTGTTGTATGATTTTTTTGTAAGTTTATGTGGATGTTGGCCTTAAGTTCCATGGGCTTATTAGAGAAGTTATACGATGAGCTGCTGGTCTTTGTAGTGATTTTCTTAGGTGGACAGCAAACAGATGATCAACTTTGTTTATGCCCACACTCTTTATGACTCGTTTCAGGCTCATTCTTGACAACTGTACTTCTGTATGGATTCTTGGTTATGTCCAGGATGTGAATTTGCTCGCAGCTGTTCAGAGAAGATGGACTAGACTGTTTCATGGTATGTCTGAGGAGTTGTACCATGACTGGCTGTTGCCTCTAAATTTTGTTCCCTATCATGAGTAGCTCGCTGATAAGTGTTTTAATCAAGTAGTGGAGACTTCTGTGTTGTGTTACAGAGGGCTTTGATTTATCCTACCATAGATATTATATCCAGTAAGGTTTAGGATTTTTTTCAGAATGAACGGGTACCGTGATTTTTTTTTTTGCTTTATCACGCATGAACTCTGCATTTGTTTTAACTGTCAGATATTTTCGGTATGGTTTTTATGTTAGTATACTATCTTAGTCCTGTTTCAATTAACCTCAGGAGTTCATGTACAGGATTATTTCAATTTATATATCACGAGATCGGTATCATACATCGGCTGCACATCTTGATTGACCATACGCCTCCCATATTGGTGTTTGATTTATCATCTGGGTGAGGTAGGTTATACCGTATATCACACTCAATTAAGGTTGATTAAGGTGTAGTAAAGAAACTTACTTAGCTATTTGTTTCGGCTGTTATACAATTTTGAACGGTTATCATAGGAATATAACTTTATTAGGTATCATCTGGGTGTGGTTTGATGCACCGTATGTAATACTTAATTATTGTTGGTTAGGGTTGAGTAGAGGAACTGACTCAGCTATTTTACTGTTATTATTCGATTTTGAACGGTTATCGTAGGAATAAAACTTTATTAGGAATAAATTTGGCCTAATCTGATATAGTGTTGGGTATTAATTCACTTAGTTGGATGTAGTGGTACAAAATATTGGTAGGTTTTACCTCTTGACATTGGATCTGTAGTACTACTTCAAATTGTTTTGGAGAAGTAGTCTACCGGATTTGTCTAGAGTGATAGTGTTAAAATACTCCATCAGTTTATTGTAGATCTCAATTATGTTACTCGGACGCATGCCTTTACTAGATGCTTATTCGCACATGTCATACTTTTATGAATATACGTTAACCGTTTGCAGGTTAAACAGTTAAAAAAAAGGGGGCCGGAAGGCCCCGGAAAGATGCCTCCACCATTTATTTCCTAAGGCCCACAAAGAGTAGGGAGACCTCTGGCCCCAACACTTGCCAGAAGTTGTGGCATCCAACCATACTACTACCGCCTCCAGCCCTGCAGTTAAATTAATTGCTTGATTCCGGTATTGTTATGAGATTTCGTTGAAATTCAGAATATCATACTTATTCGAGCATTCACTTTATCCCCTCAAGCCTTTTTATTATAGAACCGTGATAAATGGTCCACAGCCAACAAAATCTAGAATATAAATCACGCCCAAGGTATTTTATTGGCGATTCATATATCAATGTACGACATCATTGACAAATAAATTCAATGAATCCAAATTTGCTAGCCATGCACTGCCAGACACGTTAATACTTAACCTAACCAACTAAACCAATAATTATGTACTTTTATGTACGTTTGGTGGCTATGTATGGTTTTTAATCATTATTTTATGAGATATACAAATCATAGCACTCCGCATGGTTCAATTTTACATATCTTTTTGTTATTATCACACACCATGTAGGCATATGCAGGGTCGATGCCGGCACCTGTGCCGGCACCGGTGCCGGCACTATGTAGGCTCATACTGGGTCGGAGCCAGCAACCATGCCGGCACCTGTGACGGTAGCATATAGGCTTATACACACATTTGTACGCCTATGCAGGCTCGGTTAACATCTGTAGCATTTATCTTTGATCTATGATTTCCATTATAACTAAATCCCTTGCTTTTGTAACAAGTTATTTAATGTGGATCAGCTTCACGTCATGTTAGATTAAAAGATCTAGTCATCCTAACCTAATCTAACCTATTCTAACGAATTATGTATTTTCGATCAAGGTTTTGTGCTAACATATGATTTTTTTTATTGATTTATGATATATTCATATCCAACCTCTCCACTTGGATTATTTATTCAAGATAACACTAACAGTTTGAATACACTCCTCCATTAGTGATCTGGCATATAACATTTTACCGATTCCAGAACATTATCGATATCTACATTTTATGTTTGGATGAGACTCAGCAGGTAGCTTCCAATAGAACTAATTCACTTCATTTGTTGTAAGATTTCTTGATGTGGATCAGTTTCACGTGAAGTTCAGTTCAAAGATCTAGTCAATCTAACCTAACCAAGCCAACAAATAAATATGTATTCTTTATACAAGTTTTTTCATGACTAAACATAGTATTTATTCATCAATTTATGCCTTATACATACAAAATCACTCCACTTTGCTCTAAAAAAAATCACATATCTTTTTAAATTTCACACACCATGTAGACACATACACACTTTTGTATGCATAAACTGGGTCGGTGCTGACAAAATGCACGCATATCTGAGTAGCTTAGGGCTGAATAGAAAATATTTGAAAACTATTGCTCCACTTAGCTGTTGATATAGGATACTGGCCTTGTATTTTTCGCCTGCCACAGTAAAGATAGTTATCATCTGTAACAATTTGCTATAGATTTATTATGAAGAAGCCCCCCGCCAGCATCATCATATGTAACATTATTGCTATAGGCCTGCAATTTTCATTCGTTTGTGTGTGTGTGTGTGTGTGTGTGTGTCTGTGTGTATGTGTTTGTGTGTGTGTGTGTGTGTGTGTGTGTGTGTGTGTGTGTGTAGGTGTGTGTGTAGGTAGGTGTGTGTGTATGTGTATGTGTTTGTGTGTGTGTGTACCTATTTATTAGGTGCACCCAACCTAACCTGATCTATCTTAATCATGAATAATGTATTTCTTATTCAAGTTTGATGGTTATGTATCGATATATATAAATCTCTCCACTTGACTATACATTTTGATCTATAATTACCATTTTGAATACACACTTCCAATTATGATTGCGCATATTTTCATCCGTTTTCAGTTGTAAATGGCATAGTTTGTTTGAATGTTATAGGTAATCCATAAAAAAAAAAGTGTTTCCGAAAGATATATGTGTGAGCGTGGTTTGCTACCTACCAAGTTTTGCTTTTTAGAGTCGGTATTTGTCATAGGTGGAATGTATTATTCCAAATGTTCTGGTCGGGGCTCGGTGGTGATATAAGATGATACTCGTGTTAAAGCACTGGTCCACTTAACCAAGAATTGTGTGTTATCATTCGAGATTTCCTGCTTACGTATGATATTTATTCATTGATTTTTGATATATTCATATCCAACCTCTCCACTTGGCTCTACATTTTGATCTAAAATTTGCTGTTTGAAAACATTCCTCAAATTTTTTGATTGAACAAATTTCGTCTATTTTCATATGTAAATTAACGTCGTTAGTTTGGTTCTTAGAGATATTTTTCATATTATTCTTGAATTTTGCCATAAGTCTACATAACTTTCATCTGTATGTTATTTGCACTCAACCTAACATAACATAACATATTTTAATCATGAATGAAGTATTTCTACGCAAAGTATTCAAGCTTATGAGTGATATTTCATCATTGTTTTTATGCGTTATACATATGAATCTCTCCACCTGGCTCAATATATATCGTTGCACCTATATTTTTATTTGCATGGGCACTTCCAGCCTATATCGTTTAGCAAATATCTCTCAGCTTTGAGCATAGATTGTTTCACACAAACGGACACATGGTCTCACACTAGGTTTTCTTAATTTTTCTTTAACATTTCCTGGCACTGCACCCTCTAACGTCTTACACCTATTATTATCACACTCAACTTCATTAGTTTTATAAACTGAACCGTTACTTTGTTTGAGATGATGCCATAAATTCTCCACTATTATTGAAAAACGCCAAATCGAGCTATATCCCATCCTTCCTCAACAGTATCACAACGACGAATGTGTGTTTGTACTTGGGTATGTTCAAGCGTATGTACGTGTATATGAGTTTTAAAAAATGTATGACAAAATTTGAAATTCAGAATTTCAATAGGAATATTAAAATAATCGAGGCATGAACCTTACTTTAGTAGCCGATTTATCACTTCAATTGACCGAATTGGCTCTGTTATCCCTCGATCTTTTCTAATTTTTTTACTGAAATTATTAATTTTATATTTTCTTATACATTTTTTTTTTTCACTCATATACACGTACATACGCTTGAACATACACAAGTACAAACACACAGTCGTCGTGGTAATACTGTTGAAAAAGGATGGGGTGTCCGTTTGAGTGGAAATGGGGATGAATATGAATAACTTATAACATTCAAACAATCTATGTTTAAACTGAGAGATATTTGCTAAACGATATAGGTAGAAAATGACGATGCAAATACAAATCTAGGTGTATGCGATATATAGAGCCGGTTGGAAAGATTCATTTGTATAACGCATAGAAAAAATGAATAAATATCATACATAAGCTCAAATAGTTTGTGTAAAAATACTTCCTTTATGGTTAAAATAGGTTAGGTCATGTTAGGTTGAGTGCAAATAACATACAGGTAAAAATTATGAAGATTTATGCCAAAATTAAATAATAATATGAAAAATTTCTACATAAATCAAACAAACGACGTAATGTACGTATGAAAATGAACGAAATTTGTTCAATCAAAAGGTTGGAAGAGTATTTTCAACAGCAAATTTTTAGATCAAATGTACAGCCAAGTGGAAAGGTTGGACATGAATATAGCCAAATCAATGAATAAATATCATACGTAAACAGGAAATCTCGAACGATCACACATAATTCTTGGTTAGGTGGACCAGTGGAAGCTTTAACGAGAGTATCTTCTTATATCACCACCGACCCCGATCAGAAAATTTTGAATAATACAGTCTACCTATGACAAATACAGACTTTAAAAAAACAGAACATGGTAGGTAGCAAACAACGCTCACACATATATCTCACGAAATAAAAATTATATGAATTACCTATAACATTCAAACAAATGACGCAACTTACCTATGTTCAATCAAAATTGGAAGAGTGTATTCAAAATGCTAATGATAGATCAAAATGTATAGACAAGTGGAGAGATTGATTAAGATAGATTAGGTTAGGTTGGGGTGCCTGATATATAGAAACACACACACACACACAAACACACTTACAAACGCGTGAAAATTGCAGTCCTATAGCAAAAATGTTACATATCATGATGCTGGTTTGGGGCTCTTACATCATAAATCTATAGTAAATTGTTACAGATGATAACTATTTTCACTGTGACAGGCAAAAAATACAAGGCCAGTATCTTATATCAACAGCAAAGTGAAGCAATAGTTTTTAAATCTTCTCTACTCAGCCCCAAGCTATATTAAGTATATATGTGTGTACATGATGCCGATCATGTCTTTTCCTTACAAAAGTAGATATGTGTGCATTGTGTCGGCACCGATCCCGTTTATGCATACAAAAGTGTGTATGTGTCTACATGGTGTGTGATATTCAAAAATATATGTGAAAAAAATATAAAGCAAAGTGGAGTGTTTTGATATGTATAACGCATAAATTAATGAATAAATACCACATATAGTTATAAAAAACATGTTTAAAGAATACAGATTTATTTATTGGATTGATTAGGTTAGATTGACTAGATCTTTGAACCTATCATCACGTGAAACTGATCCACATTATAAAACCATACAACAAACGAAGTGAATTAGTTCTATTGGAAACTACCTGCTGAGTCTAATCTAAACATAAAATGGAACATCGATAATGTTTTGGAATCTAAACATCTGCAAAATGTTATTTGCCAAATCAGAATTGGAAGAGTGTATTCAAACTGTTAATGTAGTGGAGAGGTTGGATGTGAATATATCATAAATCACTGAAAAAATATCATATGTTAGGACGAAAACTCGATTGATTATACATAATTAGTGGTGACAATAGGTTAGGTTTGGTTAGGATGACTAGATCTTTTGCTGATCCACATTAAATATTTTGTAACGAAAGCAGGGGACTTGGTTCTAATGGATATCACAGATCAAAGGTAAAATGTTACAGATGATAACCGAGCCTGTATATGCGTACAAATGTGTGTATATGCCTACACGCTACTGGCACAGGTGCCGGCACAGCGGCCGGCTTCGACCCAGTATATGCCTACATGGTGCTGACACAGGTGCTGGCTTCGACCCTGCGTGATAATAATACATGGTGTGTGAATAATACCCTGTGTAAAAATACATTGTGAGTGATAATAAAAAATGTAAAACTTAACCATGTGGAGTGATTTGTTTTGTATATCACATAAAATATTGATTAAATACCATACATAGTGATCAAATTTTGAGGTTGGTTAGGTTAGGTATTAACGTATCTGGCAGTGCATGGCAAACAATTTGTATTCATTGAGTTTTCTTGTCAATGATGTCGTACATTGATATATCAATCGCTAATAAAATACCTTGGGCCTGATTTATGTTCCAGATTTTGTTGACTGTGGTCCTTCCATCACAATTCTGAGGTAAAAAGGCTAGAGTGGATATAGTGAATGCTCGAATAAGTATGATATTTTTAATTTCAACAAAATCTCATAACAATACCTGAATCAAACAATTATTTGAACTGCCTAAACTGCAAACGGTTAACGAACATTTATGAAAGGATGACATGTGCGAATAAGCATCTAGTAAAGGCATGCGTCCGAATAATATAATTGAGATTTACAATAAGCTGATGGAGTATTTTAACACTAACACTCTAGACAAATCCAGTAGACTACTTCTCCTTGACAACTTGAAGTAGTTACAGATCCAAAGTCAAAAGGTAAAACCTACCAATATTTTGTACCAGTACATCCAATTAAGCAAATTTAAACGCATCATTATATCAAATTAGGCAAAAAAAAATATATTCCTATGATAACTTCAAAATCGTATAATAGCAGTAAGATAGCTAAGTAAGTTTCTCTAGTCAACCCTAACCAACAATAATAAAGTATGACATACGGTGTATCCAACCACACCCAGATGATACCTAATAAAGTTCTATTCCTATGATAACCGTTCAAGATCGAATAGCAGCAAACAAATAGCTAAGTAAGTTTCTCTACTCTACCTTAACCAACATTAATTGCGTATGATATACGGTATAACCTACCACACCCAGATTATAAATCCTACACCAATATGGAAGGCGTATGGTCAATCATGATGTTAGCCGATGTATGTTACCGATCTCGTAATAGATCAAAGTGAAATAAGCTTGTACTTGAACTCTTGAAGTGAATTGAAACAGCACTAAGATCGTATACTAACATAAAAAACATACCAAAAATATCTTCATGCGTGATAATGCAAAAAAAAAATGTCACGATGTCCGTTCAATCTGAAAAAAATGCTAAGCCTCACTAAGATATGATATCGATAGTAGGACAAATCAAAGCCCACTGTAACACAACGCAGAAGTCTCCACTTCTTGATTAGGTCACTTATCAGCGAGCTTCTCATGATATGGAACAAAATTGAGAGGCAGCAGCCAGTCATGGTACAACTCCTCAAACATTCCATGCAACTGTTTAGTCCATCTTCTCTGAACAGCTGCTAGCAAAATCACATCCTGGACATAACCAAGAATTTATACACAGGTACAGTTGTCATGAAAAGGCTTGACACGAGTCACAAAGAATGAGGCCAAATAAAAAATCTAGGCATTTTTTCCTGTCGGTCAATGTAAATCACTACCAAGACCAGCTGCTCATCGTATAACCTCTCTAACAAAATCATCAAACTTAAAGTCGAGATCCACATAAACACACAAAATCACGTTGAACTTGAACGAACTCCAAATGACCACCAGAGAGTGTAAAACTGCCTCTACACCAGGAACAATCCATACAGTAAATCGTCTTCTAGAACGTTAAGCGCTGCTCTTGCTAGGGTTCAATGAGGAAATTCCGCAAAGATGCAGTACGGATTTACACTTCTTAAAAATATATGATTTCCGTGGAAAAAATCATACTACAAAAATAAACTAACTATGTAATTCTCTACTTTGCCCTAATAAACATTTAAAAAATTAATAAACAAGGGTCTCCATCATAGCAAATCGGTCTACTTATACAAATAACCATATACGCAACGAGCTTTTGCCTAGGGCACTCCTCTTACCCCTCCAAAACATTGAAGTAGGACGTTATTCCTACACTAAATATACAATAAACAAACAACAAGACCAAGCTTATTACAAAACAATTCATTTATAGCTATCATATCCTCGTAAATCATTGTAACAGGATGTGAGAGATACATAAAACACTAAAAATATACAATGACTCACTAAATTATACCTAAAATAATGTTCTACAATGCAGATTTAAACTAAATATATCCTAATAATCCTATAACTGCATAAAAATAGACAAAACCTTGTATTGGAGATGGAAACTCTACAGAGAATATACAAAACCTAAATAAACATACTAAAACGCTTGAGTTATAATAAAATAACACGATCAATTCTCTACCATACCCAAAACATACATCAGAACCCATGATAACGAGAAAGACAACTAGCATGTAACCTACCAAACAACTAACGTGAATAAGTTGCATGACATGCGAGCAACATAAATAACTGAAACCTATAGTAAATGATGTAGAATACATCTACGCGAATACGCTATAGTATATACAAACCTGATGAGATTATTCTCCAACGGAGTCCAAACAGGGGAAAAATCAAATCTTCTTTAACTAAAGTAACCACGGCTTAATCGTATCCGAATGTCAGATATATA
>SDVV010036853.1:0-10904 GCA_016164225.1 Gammarus roeselii
TGTATGTATGCATGTATGCATGTATGCATGTATGCATGTATGCATGTATGCATGTATGCATGTATGCATGTATGCATGTATGCATGCATGCATGCATGTATGCATGTATGCATGTATGCATGTATGCATGTGTTTTACTTCCCTGCAAGGCATTCCAGTAGTGGTGAATAACTACATAAACGTATCCTTCCTGTTTAGTAATTTCCTCAATTTGTAGTTTTGTTACCCTGGGTAGAGTAGCCCAATCCTTAGACTCCTTTCTCTGTCCTGGTGTGAGGCCCTAACTTCTTACTCACCAAAGACACCGTATTTATGAATATGCAATTGACTACAACTCTGGCAAGGAACCACTTCCTACGCACTCAGAAGTTACACGAACTGCAACTGTGTAAACTTTTACCTGGATCTTCTAAAATTCGTTAATGCTATAAAATACCAAAAAATTTGAGAAGGAGTCTCAAAGAAATTAAATGCAAGTGGCTTTTTGTACACCCGAGTCTGAAACTTTGCACATAAAATAAGTTTTGGGGGTATCACCGAATAAACTTCACAACATACAAGAATCTCTTTTCCTAAAACGCGTGATTAAATTTTTGTATCAAAAGCTCCTTTGTACAGACGTATGTTGTAGCCATTCAAATCAGACACAGGGCTGTAAGATGTGAAGTTATAATCATTTTATATATTTAAAAAAAATTGACATCTCCATTACGTAACTGCATTTCGACCGCCGTGAGAAGGATCTTCATCTCAGAAACTGTTCCCTTGAAAAGTGAGACTCTCAAATGAACTATTAATATTCCGATGCAATCTTTGATAGGTTCATATTAATACAGTTCGATAGCAGCGCTCAACTTATGTTCACATTGTTTTCATTAAATGCCCATTACTGTTTGTGTCGAGGGCAGGATAAGTAATTTCGTTCACTAAATAAAATACCTGCAAATATCAAAAGATTTCACTGAAATCCTGTGGTTTTCAGAAATAGGTACAAAATAATATATTATTGAAAATCGTAGAGATAGTTAGTTCTCAGACGTATCCAGAACGACTCGTTGTATGTTTATGAATCGTGAATATTTTTGATCTGCTGTGTTTCAGACATAAGGAGTGTCGTTATCGTTGTCCATCAACGTTTTTTGCTATACCAGGAAATGAACTAGAAGCGATAAATAATTCGACCACACTCATTCTTCCAATCTTCCCGACTGGCGACTCAAATGACTGCATCAATTCATGCTACTTCTGCTCATTGAGGGAAGATGAGTGATCAAGATGAGATGCATTCAATTCTGCATCAATTCATGCTACTTCTGCTCATTGAGGGAAGATGAGTGATCAAGATGACATGCATTCAATTCTGCATCAATTCATGCTACTTCTGCTCATTGAGGGAAGATGAGTGATCAAGATGACATGCATTCAATTCTGCATCAATTCATGCTACTTCTGCTCATTGAGGGAAGATGAGTGATCAAGATGACATGCATTCAATTCTGCATCAATTCATGCTACTTCTGCTCATTGAGGGAAGATGAGTGATCAAGATGACATGCATTCAATTCTGCATCAATTCATGCTACTTCTGCTCATTGAGGGAAGATGAGTGATCAAGATGACATGCATTCAATTCTGCATCAATTCATGCTACTTCTGCTCATTGAGGGAAGATGAGTGATCAAGATGACATGCATTCAATTCTGCATCAATTCATGCTACTTCTGCTCATTGAGGGAAGATGAGTGATCAAGATGACATGCATTCAATTCTGCATCAATTCATGCTACTTCTGCTCATTGAGGGAAGATGAGTGATCAAGATGACATGCATTCAATTCTGCATCAATTCATGCTACTTCTGCTCATTGAGGGAAGATGAGTGATCAAGATGACATGCATTCAATTCTATACTTGCAATAATGACCTTATTTTGGCATGCAATTAATGCAATCAAGAACGTATAGGCAGGCTGATGTTCCGAGTATCACTAAACGGGTGTATCGCCTGCTTGAAGTCGATAATGGTCGAATGAGAATTCTTCAGCAAGCAAATGATGAAACTTACGCTTCTAATTAGGGAGCTTTCACGCAAATTTTTAGATGCTCGTGATAAAATCGAGTTGGGACTTACGAACCTTTATCTGAATTTGGCTGCTTGGGCTCCAGAACTTAGATTGGTATTTCTCAAGATGGCATCCATCTCGGCCCCTATGGAAGACATGCGTATTCTTCTATTTGCAATTTGGGGAGCGCAGTAACATCACATCTAATTATAGCGGGGGTCTTTTCAGTTTTATTGTAATCGCCAAGGTATAAACAGCGTGAAGTTTGTGTCCGCCACGCCTCTCCCCAAAACAGGCAAGAGGGGGCGGAAGTCTCATCCTCATATATCCGCCATCTGCAGAGCCGGTCGAAACGTCTCAAATGCCAGCCAGAGTCTATTTCCATCATCACATATAAAATGTTCTGGTTACGCCCGACGCTTTCTTCCTTATCCACCGCCCCAATCCCCGCTCGATGTCCTATCACCCTAACTGTCATCCTACATAGCGCCATTTCTTCTATGCTGCTCCAGGATCATCACCGTGAGAATAATTTTCACCGATGGCTCTTAGATCGGTCAACCGCGGCACTTGACTTGGGAGAGCAGCTGTTCAGGATCTTCTGACTCTCTGGTAGGACAGGGACCTTGCGGTTTGTGGCTTGATAGCAGTGGTGCGGGATTCTGTGGCACTTCTTTTGGACACAGAAAATGCACTTTCTAGCTTGGGAGTTCGACGATGCAGAATCATGTTGCACTCCTGCAGGAAATGGACCATGCGGTAACAGTCTTGGGAAAGGGCGGTCCATGTTTTTTGAGGCACTGTAGAAGTATGCGACTGGGAGGAGAGAGCGGCGGTTCAGGATCTTGTGGCACTTCTGCAAGACAAGGAAAATATTGTGGCAGTCATGAGAACATAGTGGTTTAGAATCATGTTGCACTAAGAAGGAAGGACCATTGCGTTGAAAAGAATGTGTTTACTAAACAAATGCAAATGTTTGGTTGTGAATTTTAATAAGTTAGTTTGTAAATTCGAGCATGTTAAAATCTAAACGGAACTAAATCATGAACATTTATATTTGATCCATGACTCAGAATAAATAATCGTAAACGGAGGGAAATGGAAGGTTCTTGTCAGGCAAAATAGTTAAAGAATCTGGCTTACGCGACATAAATATCAGAACCGAATTTTTACAGCTGTAATACCTTCCCAGATCCCTTCATACATTCAAATACTATCAGCCCAATAAGAAGGCATAGTTTGGCACTCAATATTTATCATCTGAGACCTAATAACCTTTCGAACTGTTTAGAAAGCTGACAATCTTTTTTATTTGTACTAAAATTATTGGAACTTTCCCCATGCGACCGTAACCTGTTGCTTCAAGGACTAGTTTGTTTGACGTTAGTGATTCCAATTCTTCCACTGACTAATGCTTCTAGTTATCTGGGTCCGTGGTTTGACCACCATATTAGCCACGTTGAACCGATAGAAGGTCCATTTGTTTGGCATCCTGAGAAACAAATGTTCATGAAGGAAACGATTTTCCATGGTGCCTTAATACTGGCTTAGACGATGACCTCATTTTCTTGTCATGGGAAAAGGGTTTGGGTCTGTGAATTGGACTTCACTTTGATCATGAAATGATTTGCTTGAAAACCTTGTTGGAGCATGAAATTTGGTGGTCATCGAGTCCAAAATATCGTAGGATTGAGGGTTTGTGGAGAAGGCCGCATAACTTGAAAGTTCCCGGACCCGATGTGAATTTCTGAGTCAAAACTAGCATTGTTAGGACGCTTTTAACCATGATTTCTAGAGAGTTTATATTAGTAACTCTGATTTTGATTGTCTTGTGCCCGAAATGTGTCATTTTAAAAAAACAAATGTAGATGAAGTTGAACTAAATTAATAATGTAAGTAATAAAGCAAATACTCATATATTACATAACTTGTAAAAAATGTTTTCTCATCATATAGAATCATACACGTATTTTTTTTTCTCATAAATTTTACTGTTTTTTTGTTAGTTTCTTACCTGTTCAACTCCAGTAAGATTCTCCATCATCAATGTGTTGTATTCAATTCCCAAAAAATATCACTTCGATATTGAAATATCGATTTTTTAAATGCATATCATGTTTTTTACTTTTAAAGTACCTGGGCTCCTCTCAAAGCGGGAATTAAGCTATTGATATTGCTCACAAATAATATTTTTGCACTGAGCAAAGCAGTAAATTAATATTGTTCAGCACATACTTAATAATTAAGATTTCACAGTATGGACGAGTAGCTAATTACAGTTTAATATTTTACATAAGCACTAAACACGTGTTCAACAAATTCGATTTGATCCGTAACTATTAACACTAAACATAGCTATGGAATTCCCGAGATTTAATGACACGCCTCTACGAAGACCCGGGATAAACAGAAGCTAGAGGAAGTTCCAGCTGCGTGCAACCTAGGGAAGATTCTCAAAATCTTCCGCGTCGGTTAAGCAAGGACGAAGGCTAGCGTTTTATATTTTTTTTTGTTGAATGAATAAAATTCGGGTTAATTTTCTTATGTATTTGACATGCACTGTATTCCAGATTATATGAATTTTAAAAATTAATCGGTACCTACACAGTGAGGAGCGTGTCAATGAAATTAATTTGTGCAATAAAAATAGCTGTTGAAAATGTATATTTTGCCAAAGGATTTCAACCATTAAAACGTTTTTCAGACATCGTTTAATTCTAACTGATTAGAAACACTAATCCCAAGCTCTCGCGCGTTCGGTTGCTTTGTATCAAAGTATTATACTTATCTTCTTCAAGCTATAGTGAAACAGAACGAATATGACATAGCTAGAATCGAAGTATCAGGGCTAGGCATGAATGACCGGAATCTCTATCGGGAAATAGGCCTTCAAGGACTCAGGACCTTTCCGTGTAGACAAGCCATCTTCAAGCAATTGAGGTGGAGGGTCAGTGCTTTATGTCAAAGAAAACCTTCGTCCAATACTTTACAGATCAATAGCAACCACAGCAGGACTAATGTGTTGATCCAGGTCAACATTTCCCCCCATGAAGTAATGTACTGAATGTTGTTCTAATTTACCTAAGTACATAAATAACAGTAGGTGATGATAATGTTTTCATCGACGAGTTGGAGAATATCGTTTCCTCATCTCATGAGAGTGTCATCATTGGGGACTCTAACCTAACTGACATAAATTAGACAACACTGGAAGCTAAATAACGGAGTCGCAGGTAGATACGATTCGTTCTTAACCATAACCTACCATTCAGAGGGCCTAACGACTGAAGTAACAACTAGTAGATCTGGTAACAGCAATTTAAAAAATATGTGATCGTAATATCTTTGAGTTTCATATCCCAGCAAACCAAACAATAGGGGAATCAGAAAGGTGCAACTACAATTTTCCGTGGCGAATGTTGACGGCATGAAGGACAAAATCACAAACATAGACTTCGAGTACCAATTCGATGGTAGGACCACTGATGATTGATTTGCGTATTTTTGAGATAGGGGGGTACAAGCAAGCAAGTGTTACACGCCTGAGAAAAAAAAAACGATAACAATTCTTTTTGGCTGAATAATTAAGTTCATGAATCAATTGCTTTTCGACAGACACTATTCTAAGTCCACATAAATATTGCGACAGCAGAGTCAAAAAAAGTGCATGAGCGGGTTGTTAGAAGAGTGAAGTGAGAGGTCAGAAACGTTAATAGAAACAAAGATAGAACTGGTTGCAAAATGGGCCGTGTTCAACCAAAACAAATTATATTTTTATGTGAACGAGAGACGTGTTGTTCGTGACAACATTTGCCCTCTTCGAAATGGTGCAAGTGGTCTAAAATCCTTTAAATGCAGACGTGTACATAACACTCAACGCATTCTTTGCAACCGTCTTCGCAGATGATTGCAACTCCCTGGAGAATTGCAAGTAAACTATTCACTTCCTCAGCGGTGAACTAGAGGAATCACTCAACAAACTTAAACTTTACAAATCTACAGGGCCTGATGATTTGCATACGAGAATGTTACGGAACCGCTTCTAAATCGTAAGTGGTCCACTGACAGTGGTCTTTAACAGGTCTACGACTGCTAGAATTTGTCCACTAGGTTGGAAAACAGCTAGCATCACAGCTTGAGTCAAGATGAGCAGTAGACCAGAGCCAGGAAACTATAGACCAATCAGTCCTTCATCTGCGGTAGGCAAATCATTGCAAACATTGATAAAAGCACGTATAACATGTCGCCTTGAGAGAAACCCCCTCATTTTGGAACCACTCACGGCTCCAGAAGCAAACTTTATTGCCTGTCCAATTTCCTGGATTTTTTTTAATTTGGTCACATGAAACCAAATCAGTCGCCCTTATCTATCTTGACTTTCAAAATTCGTTTGATAAGGACCCCCATGAACGAATGCTTAGAAAAGTTGAGGCCCTTGACATAAATTGAAACGTGGTCAGGTGGCTTCGGAAGTGGCTCACGGGTCTCAAACAACGGGTCTGTGTCGGCCAAAGAAAAGGTTAGTGGGGTACAGTTAACATCAGGAGTACCTTAGGGCAGTATTCTTATATTAGTGTATGCAAATGTCCTCGACACCGACATCGTTAGCATGCTATCGAAATTTGCTGACGATGTTAAACCAAGATGACTGTGAGCAAGGTCGCCTAACTATTCATAGAAATCTTGATCGAGAAGTGGACCGGTCTCATAAGTGACAAGTGATCTTTAATATTGAAAAATGCACGGTTATGCTCATCGGATCACAAAATCGAAACTTTGCTTAAGTAATGGTTGACCAGCATATGACTGAAGCTGACTTACAACGAGACCTTGCAATATTAATCACCAACTCTCTCAAGTAAAAAAACATGTGTAAGCTAGATACTAGCAATATATATCGAAAAAATGTATCAAAAATATATCGAATCCTTGTATTTAAATCCAGTTACGTCCTCTACAAGTGCAGAGACATCGTGTTTCCGTTATATACTTCACTCGTCAGGATTTAAATGGAATTTTCAGCACAATTTTGGTCCCCCTTACGTAGGCGGGGTTCTTAACAAATGGAACGTGTTCATCGCCGAATAACAAATATGATTCCGGATATCAGAAATTAGTCATGTCGGCAAAGACGTGACTAACTAAAACTGATATCACTTGGAAGTAAACGACTTGGAGATTAGTTAATAGAAACCTTCAATCACCAAAACGGGCTTAGAAGAGCTACCCCTGAGGGACTCTTTCATCGAGATTATAACCCAAGGAGCAGAATTAATTTACAACAACTGAAGCTAAAATCACTCAAAACATCAGTAGCCGAGTACTTCTTTCCATTAAAGATTTCAATGATTTGGAACCGTTTACCACATGATGTGGTTATGAGTGATAATTTCAACATATTCAACAACCGACTCTACACACACTGGCATATTAATACACCCTCATACAAAAAAAAATGTGACGTTGGAAATTTCAGCCTCCGGCAGCTTATGGACGATGGGCACCTCATCTATGCTGGGCTAGCTGATACTGCAAATTGAACTTTGTGATACTGCTAGATTGGACTGTTCAGCCCATTCGGGCCTACTACTACTACTGATTGTACCGTCCGAGATTGTTGCTGCGGACAAGAAGCTTCCACGATTGCACCTCATAAATTGCATAGATTAGGGCAAGAGTCCCTCGATCTGAGCGATAAGGAGCAGGTTTAGGGCGGGGAGTTCAAATTGGGAGGTACCACGTAAATCCATGCCAGGATGCTAGATCAACAGGCCTTGATCTGAGCGACAAGGAGTAGAGAAAGAGCGCAGTGGAAAGTTTGGATATATCGCGTTTACCGTGTTCATGTGAGATCAAGGCAGTGCCAATAAATGTCTCCTGCTACTGTCCAATTGTTGATAAAAATTATAAGTGTTTCATTGGCCAAGTCCACTAGCCTGGAAATGTACTTATTTTTTTGGTTAAACCAAAAAAGTATTCCGCTTCAGCATTTTATGAATAACCGTCCTTTCTCGTCCACGAAAAGGGCAGCCAACCCTGCCTTCTCTCAAATTCAATCCCTGCTCAAAATTCATATTATGATTGTGGTTCGACTGAGACAGACTGCGCTGGGAAAGACGGGTCGGTATTTCGTAGGAGAGAATTGCTGAGCTTGACATTTTGGAGAATCGCAGTTTGAACTATCCAGAAAATGCACTATTTATAGCGATCGCTTACTGGGAAATGTTTTCGAAAGATTAAGTACTTGGTGTTCTTTAATAAAATCTTTACAAATTTAGATGTTGATGCTCAAATGATACACAAGTGTAAATGTCGTCCATATCGAATAAATTTTTGTTTATCATTCAATTCAGTTCCAGTAAACGTATTGGAATGGGTCTCACTTCAATATTAACTTGCATACCCTGAATATGTTGCTCTCACTTGTCACTGTGATTCAATGGTCTGTGAGCGACATTTGAGGCGCTGATTTTACTTATTTCTGAACCGAGACTGCATAATGCACTATATTGATACCCCCCTAAATTCACAAAATCAATCAAGAGGACGGCTCTTGAACAATAATACTGTCAAACGTTCATTAAAGTCCCTTGTCTTCCCTCTTTATCTTATATGATTACACCTATTTAATATTTGGTTTCATGCCGATTGCTGTTCACGGACGAGGAAACGATTAGTCACCGACTTTCGGCGGGTATTCCTGTTAATAAATTCCAATGTTGCCTGCCTAGTAATGTAATGCATAGATGGATAAGCGGTCCATCCAGATCCTCGCACACGTATAGTCTTAATCTCCTCCAGCGGAACCAATCAATCTACGCAGCCTAACTTCCCAAAACCTCTGTCTGCAGCCCTTCTCCTGCCCACCTCTGCATGCAGTCACCCACTCGCCCTATTCTGCGTGCGGCAACCCTCTTGCTCATCTCTGCATTCAGACACACTCACGTCCACGTAAGTATGCAGTCATTCTCCCTCTAACCTCAGCATGCGGCCACCTTTGCTACCAAATCACTAAGCATCCAGTCATATCGCCCATCTTTGCCTTTAGCCACCATCTCATCCCCTCCACTTCTGTATGCAGCCACCACACCATCCCGCTTACCTCCGTCGGTAACCACCCTTCCACCTGCATAATTACAGCCACATTCTCGTCCACCTCTGTTTCCTGCCACGATAACTTTCACCTCTGTTTGCAGACATCCTCCCACCCATTTCTGTCCCTTGTCACCCTCCCGATCATCTGTGTCTGCAACCACTATCCCTTCTTCTGTCGTCAGCTACCTCTATCTCCTACCACTGATTGTAACCGCATTCCTCTGTATGCAGCTAACCTCCTACCTATTCTGCCAGTTGTCAACATTTTGTCCATCTCTCTATTCAGCTAATCACCCGCCCCCCCTCCGAGGCCACTCAGTGCGTTCAGGGTAGGGACAGCTGGCAGGCTTTAGCGGATTTGTCGACTTTGATACGAAATAAAAGATTTTGTTGCCTGTCGTGCCCCGCCGTGGCCGAGTGGCAGCAAACACTTTCGTCGTGGCCGAGTGGCAGCAAACAATCCCGTCGTGGCCGAGTGGCTAGCTTATCCTGCAAACGACATTAGGGTGAATTATTCATACATAAAATTTAAGTTTTATGTTATTTTTCCAAAGCGTTACAATTGGCATAAAATATATATATACCACTGAATGTGGAGGACTGAACAAGGTTTGACGACAACTGGTCCATTTGTGGAACTATTCTCATTCATGTCATACGAGAAGCGTACAATGCGGTCACCTTGTGTAGCTCCACTTGAGCTTGTCGCGCCGCTCTCCCAGTCGCTAGGTTTGTTCTTCTATTCTAGGGTCTGAGTCCTTATCCGAGGGAGTAATAGGTGCAGCGTGTCTACTGGTAAACTACCGTAGATGACCTCACTCAAAAAAACAATAGGAAGTACTTGCACACAAAAATACTATATGAGAGTGTGCTCCAACTCAACCAGACCAGATCGTAGGAGGATAATTCGATTTAAATCGATTTCCCGCGGTAAGCAAGTGAATTATTAGTAAAATTCGCTCAATAAGCTGCTAGTATTTTCGTAATTCCAATTTGAATATTTTGTTAGACGCTTGAAAGACTATGAAATAATTTCGGCCTGAGATATCGTTCTGCATAAAATGTCAACCCAGAGGTGGAGACTACATCTGTAGAGGTCAAATAATCAGTAATACGACCTCTTCGCGCGCGACCGTACATCTGACTAGATTACACCAAGGTCACCTCAGCGACGTGACTTCAACGAGAGAGTTGGTAACACTGATCGAAGGGAGATCTACCCAATAAAATAAACAGCATATTGGTACGAGTAAACAACTATCAATTTATACATTTAAATCGAGATAAAAATGTACCGAATAGCACACAATATCATATAAATACGAGGTAGCGCTCTGCGGAATAGTTTTAACTACAATTATTAAATCGAATTATTTCGTTTGATTATTATATTTGTTATTAGCAAATCAAGGATTATCCTGGAACCGACGGACGATGCCAAGTTCGCTCTGTCACATCCCATTACGAAAAAGGCTACCCATCTGAGTCGCGGTCCCCAAACTCACAACACGGAAATGACTCACATTAAGCTGACCTCAATTAGCCGGTAGCTCCTAGAGGAAATAAATAAATTATTAAGGGAACCATTTGATGAGGTTCTATCTGGAAACACCGGTGTGAGTGATCACTAAAAACTTCCCTAACTAACACCGGTGTGAGTGATCACTAAAAACTTCCCTAACTAACACCGGTGTGAGTGATCACTAAAAACTTCCCTAACTAACACCGATGTGAGTGATCACTAAAAA
>SDVV010036854.1:0-10904 GCA_016164225.1 Gammarus roeselii
ACTGAAGATGAGAGGTTCAGTGCTTTAGTTGAGTATGAGGACGTGAGGTTATGTTGAGTGTTGAGTGTTCGTAAGGTGAGTAGCACCCATCCATGACTAAGCAACTGAAGATGAGAGGTTCAGTGCTTCAGGCGAGTATGAGGATGTGAGGTTATGTTGGGTGTTGAGTGTTCTTAAGGTGAGTAGCACCCATCCATGACTGAGCAACTGAAGATGAGAGGTTCAGTGCTTCAGTCGAGTATGAAGATGTGAGGTTATGTTGAGTGTTGAGTGTTCGTAAGGTGAGTAGCACCCATCCTTGACTGAGCAACTGAAGATGAGATGTTCAGTGCTTCAGTCGAGTATGAAGATGAGAGGTTAGGTTGAGTGTTGAGTGTTCGTAAGGTGAGTAGCACCCATTCGTGACTGAGCAACTGAAGATGAGAGGTTCAGTGCTTTAGTTGAGTATGAGGACGTGAGGTTATGTCGAGTGTTGAGTGTTCGTAAGGTGAGTAGCACCCATCCGTGACTGAACAACTGAAGATGAGAGGTTCAGTGCTTTAGTTGAGTATGAGGACGTGAGGTTATGTTGGGTGTTGAGTGTTCGTAAGGTGAGTAGCACCCATCCGTGACTGAGCAACTGAAGATGAAAGGTTCAGTGCTTTAGTTGAGTATGAGGACGTGAGGTTATGTTGGGTGTTGAGTGTTCGTAAGGTGAGTAGCACCCATCCGTGACTGGGCAACTGAAGATGAGAGGTTCAGTGCTTTAGTTGAGTATGAGGACGTGAGGTTATGTTGAGTGTTGAGTGTTCGTAAGGTGAGTAGCACCCATCCGTGGCTGAGCAACTGAAGATGAGAGGTTCAGTGCTTTAGTTGAGTATGAGGACGTGAGGTTATGTTGGGTGTTGAGTGTTCGTAAGGTGAGTAGCACCCATCTGTGACTGAGCAACTAAAGATGAGAGGTTCAGTGCTTTAGTTGAGTATGAGGACGTGAGGTTATGTTGGGTGTTGAGTGTTCATAAGGTGAGTAGCACCCATCCGTGACTGAGCAACTGAAGATGAGAGGTTCAGTGCTTTAGTTGAGTATGAGGACGTGAGGTTATGTTGGGTGTTGAGTGTTCGTAAGGTGAGTAGCACCCATCCGTGACTGAGCAACTCCCATTTGCAACGCTTCCCTTAGTTTTGGCTTCGTTTGCCCTCCAAGCGCCTTATCAGACTCCCTTCTCTGCTGCTGCTGAAGGCCTAACAGTTTGCTGTCTAACATGACCCCCACCCCCCCTCCCCTCCCCCCATCACTAACAACAAAGGCCTAACCGCAATAGCAGAGTGGCGACAGAATATGCCATATTATGACTTGACTTTATGACCGCCGTGACCGAGTGGTTAGCGTATCCGACTGCAGCGTCAGCCTCTGGTGCTGCATGTCGCGAGTTCGAGTCTCGGCAGGGAAACGGCGGTCTTGTGGCAGGGAAATTGGGCACCTCCCCCCTTTGTATCTTCCTTACTTAGCCACCCTCCTAACTAGGGAGAAACGGCTGTATGTCTATACATTCATTCATGACTTGACCTGCTGCTTCTTGGATACAGAACCCAAGTTAATCTCTTGAGGTCGGGTTGTCCTAGGATCAAGCTATTTTGAATGCGGGGTTTCAACTTCTTCATTTCAGTCAATCAAAAGTAGAATCGTTTTTTGTTTAAGGTTTAACACCTTCGGAATTCCAGAATATTAATACTGTCAGGATTGCTCACACCATTCGCGCTTCAAAACAGAACCATTTATGCCCCACACAATCAATCAATCAATCAATCAATTCATATTCCTGAACAGAAATTAAATATACACACGTAGAATAGACCCGCCACATCCCTCAAGAAGGGGAACCGACGACAAGGCTCTCCTCCAACTCCTTTCCCTACGCACTTGCCAAGTTTTGACCTTTCAGCCACTCCTGCCACGACTGAGCTAAGAGATCCGTGTTCGCAACCGGGCACGACAGCTCTCACTGCATGGCTTACCCCTGCTGCATCACAGGTGTCGGCTTTCCCCCACCGTAGTCGTCCCGTTTCCCAACTAGATAGCCGAGAGTGAGAAAGCACTTCAGGGGCACGCACGACTCATTCATTCACAATCATTGTGCGCTTCGGTCGTCTAGTGGAAATGGCGCACATGGATGCCATCCATCCAACCATACCTCGGTCGTCTAGTGGAAATGGCGCACATAGATGCCATCCATCCACCCATACCTCGGTCGTCTAAAAGAAATGGTGCACATGGATGCTATCCATCCAAACATACCTCGATCGTCCTATAGGTCTACGTGCATTTACCCATGCTTTCAACACCCTTCTCCCCACTCTCCCTTCATCCACCCTCAGCATATATCCGATCCCCTCAGAACTCCAAATCAATTCTATCTTTCAGCTTTTTACCATCCGATTCTGATTCGCACATCGTCAATACTCACCATATCAATATGCGTCAATCTAACCATCCCTCTATGACAGTTTATTTACCATTTTTTGTTCTTCCTCTTCCACCCCAAGTCTCAGCCCCACACAGTACGTTTAGAACATTTTCCCCAATTACAACCTTCACCCCGCTTCATACTCATGGTCCTGCACCTCGTTACACTGCAAGCACGAAAGTAACCGTTCATCAAACCACTAAAAGACTCACCCCACACTGACCCCTTTTCATTCCACACAAGCCGGGTCCTAAAAAGGTGCATCAATAGAGACAAACGAGGGCCAGCAGAAATAGGCCGGTGGAAAGGTTTAACCAGACAATGGACGGCGGGCGGTAGGAATGTGTGATAGCATTATCAGACAATGAGCAGCGGGCGTGAGAAAGGTTTCATAGCATCAGCAGATACCATGCGGCGTGCGGGAGAAAGGCTTAATAGCATCAGCAGACAATGGGCAGCAGGCGGGAGAAAGGTCTCATAGCATCAGCAGACAACGGGCGGCGTGCGAGAGAAAGGCTTAATAGCATTAGCAGACAATGGACAGCGGGCGGGAAAAAGGTCTCATAGCATAAGCAGATAACGGACGGCGTGCGGGAGAAAGGCTTAATAGCATTAGCAGACAATGAACAGAGGGCGGGAGAAAGGTCTCATGGCATCAGCAGACAACGGGCGGCGGGCGGGAGATTGCGCCGGTGGGCTGGCGCCGGCCTTCATTAATTTCACTCTGTGCGGCCAGATAAGAGGGCCCACGCCCCCGGTGGGAGGGTTTGGGAAGGGGGCTGATCCCTGATACGGGGTAGGAACCATAGGTGGGAAGAGGGCATTGTTTGATCCTGGATATTTTTTCCATGAAACGGAAAGCCCTGAGTGGGGAGAGGGAGGGAAGGGGTAGGGTTAAGCATAGATGCAAGGCTTACATAACCCGGTGCAAGCGGTTGCATCAAACAACTCGGTGTTGTTTGATGGGTCTTTGTTTTTCTGGTAGGAGGATTACCGTTTAAATCTTCCAAGGGCAATCGTTAGGGGTAGCATTTATGACAACGAATATCACATCTTTCTACTCGATTGAGTCCTAACTACCTAATCGCCTGCCTTCGTAGAGTGCAGATATTACACGAGACGGAGCAATGCAACTAAGGGTTGGAAATCAATAGCTTCAATCACAATAGGCCTAATATTTCATGATGGTATTCCGTTATCGTTTGATTGTTTTCCGACTTTGTTTTCCGTCTAATTGTTTTACAATCAGACGCAACCGTCACAACCAACCTCTGTGGGACGAGTATCTTTCCAGTGCTAACAGGTGGGGTAAGTAACCTCAGCAGCCCACTGCAGTGCCCCAAAACACAGAAATATCAAGAAGAGTGCAGGGAAGCGGTGGGTGGATTCACCCACATTCCAACTCATTGCATCTGAGTCAACGTCATCGTGATATAGTGAAACAATGCACTTTTCACGGTGGCCTTAGAGTACCGAATAATAACGACTGATGTAGCATGAGTACCTTTGTACCTTATCTGCAGCTTCCTGACTACCGGATTAAAAATGATCGTATTAATATGAATATATTCGATCAGTGAAAGAAAACTTGAAAAATGATAGTTTATTTTGGAACGATTTAGGAATACATAGATTCAATCTGGTCATAATTTTCATTTGGTTGAATATCGACTGCTTTTCGATATCACTTGCCAGCTGCCTCGTGCGATGACACCAAGATGCAGGCAGCACGAAGCTATAGCTGCCTCGTGCGATGGCATCACGATGCAAGCAGCACGAAGTTATTTGGAATGCTTGATAACAAAAGGGCTTAAGAACATCAGCTACACACAGGAACACTTCCGTTCATGAAACATATACGAGTTTATCCATCCTATATGTTCGTAATTCTAAGAATAACAACTTCATTTTTTTGCAACAGCAATATGGTGTAGTTATTATCATTTTGCTTTCAAAATTAAATTCATTTTGCTGTAAGAAAATATTACAACAAAAATCTAATTCGGCTTAATCATGAATAATATACGAACCAAAAATTCCGTCTTTAAACAATCTTTTAGAAATAATGCATCCATACGAAAATTTTGGTATGCATAAGAACTCCAAACCTACCACTGGCTATGATTCACGGCCACTGTATCCCCCCAGACGGGTGGGAATACGACTTTAAGATAGCTCAAGCTATTTTATGGTCCAGCTGTTACTCATGCTGGTACGCATGCGCACAACCACTCCCAATACGAAAGGCAACATTACTTGATTGACGAGGAATGTTGTTAATTGAGCGATCAATAATGTATAATTCAAAGGAAATATTTTCCAGGAAGAAATGGGTGGCCTGGACGTGTTCAATGTTGAGGCAATGTGTGAATATTACAGACTCTATGGCATGCTCTATGGCATGCTCTATGGCATAATACATACAATTATATACTATTTTGATTGGCTGTAGTTATATCCTAACAAGATGGCATTCGCACCGACTGTAATCCATGGACACAACCAAACTTATTGCATGGGTTTCAACAAATTCCGAATGCCACGGGAAAAAACGCTCATTCGGAAAGAATATTTGTTCAATTTTCATAATTTGTTTGACAAAAGGAAATTTCTGCCTCAACAAATTAGTGTTCTCGAAATTGGATGTTCGAATGCTCTACTAAGTTCTTTACCACCACTCGGCTTTCAGTCGAATATTTAAGTGAGCAACTTTCAGTACCAATAGAAGAATTGGTCAGGCCAAATTCATTTGAAAATTCATTAAGTGAAATGAAAATGTACCCTACATTCGTATGAACGTGTTTCCAATTACCCTAAACAGTATTTGACCTCATCTCGTCCAATAATCCAAGGCATACATAAAAGGCATCGATAGCAACTAGGAATCACGTTTTTTTCTGCAATTTTAATTGAAAATTAATTAAACACAAAGAGAAGCTGTTCCGAAAGGTCGCCTTCCAGCTGGTTGGGATGGAGTGTTAGGCAAACAGCTGGCACGGGCGCAGTAAGTGCCCCTCACAAACACATCCAAGTACCAAGAAGCCGTCTGAAATCATATTGAAGTAAACGGAGGTTGTTTGTAGGTGGCATGAGTTATTCTCTTTGGGAGAGAATGCGTAGTCAAAAGAACGCGCCTTAAGCGTAGGTTGTCTGTAGGCGGCATGAGTTATTCTCTTTGGGAGAGAATGCGTAGTCAAAAGAACGCGCCTTAAGCGTAGGTTGTCTGTAGGCGGCATGAGTGAAAGAAGGTGCCAAGCAAACAGAGAGCGCCTTGGATGTGTGTATCAATCTAGCCGGCCAATAACACATAAATTATTGCAGGCTCTATTTGTGGCCACATTGAAATAGCAGTAGAAATTGAACGGCAAAATATAGGCTGAACAAGAATCATTGGGATGATTATTGAATAAGTTAACACTTTGTTTATTGTTCATCTCGTATATTAATATCGTGGAACTTGTAATCCACGATATGGGTAGGATTTAATTACACTTTGCTTGCTGGATAAGCTAATTAAAAAGCATCGAACAATGTGTTTCCTTGCCAAGAGGGGGGGGGGTGCCTACAAGAGAGGGGGGGAAGATGACTACAAGACGGTCCTTGCACTCAACCCTCAATTAAAGGTAAAGGATCCAGTTTCGAGCTCCACTACTCGCCCAGGTCACCGGCGAGAGAAGCTAGATACTGACGGGCTCATCACCATCAGCTGGTGTTTATCCTATTCTTCATTATTGCAAACCTTGTCTCTGAAAGACATGTCTCTTATTGCACGCGTTTAGCACTCCAGCACACCCTTCAGTGGCCACAAGCACTAACAGTCTTCATTCACTCAACAGCTCATCTCAGTATTAAAGTTCAGCACTTCAGCATACCCTTCAGTGGCCACAATACCTAACAGTCTTCGTTCACTCAACTGCTCATCTCAGTATTAAAGGCTCAGCACTCCAGCACACCCTTCAGTGGCCACAATACCTAACAGTCTTCGTTCACTCAACCGCTCATCTCAGTATTAAAGTTCAGCACTTCAGCATACCCTTCAGTGGCCACAATACCTAACAGTCTTCGTTCACTCAACTGCTCATCTCAGTATTAAAGGCTCAGCACTCCAGCACACCCTTCAGTGGCCACAATACCTAACAGTCTTCGTTCACTCGACAGCTCATCTCAGTATTAAAGTTCAGCACTTCAGCATACCCTTCAGTGGCCACAATACCTAACAGTCTTCGTTCACTCAACTGTTCATCTCAGTATTAAAGGCTCAGCACTCCAGCACACCCTTCAGTGGCCACAATACCTAACAGTCTTCGTTCACTCAACCGCTCATCTCAGAATAAAAGGCTCAGCACTCCAGCACACCCTTCAGTGGCCACAATATCTAACAGTCTTCGTTCACCCAACAGCTCATCTCAGTATTAAAGGCTCAGCACTCCAGCACACCCTTCAGTGATCACAATACCTAACAGTCTTCGTTCACTCAACTGCTCATCTCAGTATTAAAGGCTCAGCACTCCAGCACACCCTTCAGTGGCCACAATACCTAGCAGTCTTCGTTCACTCAACCGCTCATCTCAGTATTAAAGGCTCAGCACTCCAGCACACCCTTCAGTGGCCACAATATCTGCCAGTCTTCGTTCACTCAACAGCTCATCTCAGTATTGAAGGCTCAGCACTCCAGCATACCCTTCAGTGGCCACAATATCTAACAGTCTTCGTTCACTCAACAACACATCTCAGTATTAAAGGCTCAGCACTCCAGCACACCCTTCAGTGGCCACAATACCTATCAGTCTCCGTTCACTCAACAGCTCATCTCAGTATTAAAAGTTCAGCACTTCAGCACATCCTTCAATGGCCACAATACCTAACAGCCTTTAATCACTCAACAGCTCATCTCAGTATTAAAGACTTAGCACTCCAGCACACCCTTCAGTGGCCACAATATCTAACAGTCTTCGTTTACTCAACAGCTCATCTCAGTATTAAAGGCTCAGCACTCCAGCACACCCTTCAGTGGCCACAATATCTAACAGTCTTCGTTCACTCAACAGCTTATCTCAGTATTAAAGGCTCAGCACTCCAGCACACCCTTCAGTGACTACAATACCTATCAGTCTCCGTTCATTCAACAGCTCATCTCAGTATTAAATGTTCAGCACTTCAGCACACCCTTCAATGGCCACAATACCTAACAGCCTTTAATCACTCAACAGCTCATCTCAGTATTAAAGACTCAGCACTCCAGCGCACCCTTCAGTGGCCACAATATCTAACAGTCTTCGTTCACTCAACCGCTCGTCTCAGTATTAAAGGCTCGGCACTCCAGCACACCCTTCAGTGGCCACAATACCTAACAGTCTTCGTTCACTCAACAGCTCATCTCAGTATTAAAGGCTCAGCACTCCAGCACACCCTTCAGTGGCCACAATACCTAACAGTCTTCGTTCACTCAACTGCTCATCTCAGTATTAAAGGTTCAGCACTCCAGCACACCCTTCAGTGATCACAATATCTAACAATCTTCGTTCACTCAACAGCTCATCTCAGTATTAAAGGCTCAGCACTCCAGCACACCCTTCAGTGGCCACAATACTTAACAGCCTCTAATCACTCAACAGCTCATCTCAGTATTAAAAGTTCAGCACTTCAGCACACCCTTCAATGGCCACAATACCTAACAGCCCTTAATCACTCAACAGCTCAGCTCAGTATTAAAAGTTCAGCACTTCAGCACATCTTCAGTGGCCACAATTCCTAAAAGCCTTTAATCACTCAGCAGCTTGTCTCCATATCCGCTCGTCCGCACTTACCAAAAGCAAGTCCAGGGACTTTAAACAGTCCCCCTCCTCCAACAACTTTACATTTAGGCTCAAAGAGATTTCAATCACATTACCACCCATTATCTCACAGTCCTTCTTGTTAACTCACTGCTTCTTTCCATCGCACGCCATTCCGAAAAATGTGAGTCAGTTTGTTCCACCATGCGAAAAGAACTCCAATTAAGGGAAATATCGAGGGCCCTCTTCAGCCCCTGCGACCGTTAGCAGAATCGTCGGCTGAGAGGGCTTCTGGACTCGTATAGTTTGTAAAAGAACTTCCCAAGTTATGGTGTTTGACTTGAGCGCTGTCTATGCACTAGCCAAGATACGATCTCACTCTTTAGGCTGTGGTAGGCGCAGGTGCGATGTTCCTGGCACATCCATCATGGGGTGTTCGAAGAAATATTACGACCTAGTGGAGCCATCTCGCAGAGTGGTCCAACGTCCTTCCCCCGCATAGTGTGATGCTCGAGGCCTTCCTTCGTGGGATGGGCTGACACGGACGTGCCTTCCTGACGCTAGTGACTGTGCACATTAGAAAACCAAGTTTTAAGATAATTATTAGAAGCTATGAGGATGCGGTTGGAGTGTGTGTACATGGTTTTATTTGATTTATGCTCCAGCATTAAATACGAGATGAAACTTTGGCTCAACACAAATGAATTCAGGATGCTGAATATATCTGTGAGGAAGCCTAATTTGAAGAACATTCCAGATCGCGTCGTTTTCTTAGATGAAGAGTATTTGAAGTGACAAAGTACAACACCCGAAACGAGGGCTCTCATATTTGGCCGAATATTCCCGCTCTGACTGGAATCCAACATCCCAAGAGGACAATTCATTATTTAAAATCCCTTCAGCCCTTCACCAGATTCGTAACGTCTGTATGCAGAGCGCACCATCTGTATACAGAGTACCATCTGAATATAGAGAGATGAGACTGCAGTAGGGAGATTTGATAAAAAATGTTTCGTGCCGAACAGATATCATGATAAGCCCTACTGAACTATCGTCGCCCTGTTCAGTTAAAAGCAGTTCAGTGTGCCGGAGATGTTATGAAAAAGTACCAGGTCATTGTTTTTGTTGGTTCGATATAATCTTATGTCGTGAATACTTAAAAAAATGAACAACTGCGCCTCATGAAAATATTTAATAAAACAATGTCGAAAAATTATTTATTAAAACACTATTCAACCAACATTTCTTGACTGTGTGATCAAAACAATCATCAACAATATTCCCCCTTACAATGTGAGTGACTGCATCTGATAGTGTGTCGTCAAGTGTACACAACGAAATATGAAAATTCCTAAATTGTTTAGCCCTAAAACATCATCCGTTTCGTTCAAATTCTTCATTGTACCCTCGGCGGCAAATGTCGGTGGTGCGGCGCAATGCAAGATGAGCACTTCGCCTGCTCGTCACGTTTCTCAGAACTTCTATTATTGAGAATTTGTCTCTGGTCTTGGCACCATCTGCCGCCAAAGCAGCATTGGACGTTTCTTCGGGGCACTTTCGTTTAACTGGGACACAGAAACCGGAACTCATGGGACAACAAAAATGATCCGAAAACAGCAACGCAAAGTCGTAAGAAAAATTTCATTGCCTTGTCATTGCTAGATTATTTAATTTTCTTCATAGAAATAGCTATGATATAAAATCTCGATTATTTTTTTCCCCTTTTAAGACTTGTTTTCAATAATAGTATCAGCTGTCATCTAATATTGTCATCTTTGCAACAAAATATTTCAATCGTGAGAGGAGCAGAAATGTTCCTGTTATACATTTCATGATGTAGACTGTATCTATTGTTCATTTCATAATGTCAACTGTATCTATAGTTATTCATGAAGCGTTCCAAGAACCATTTCATAATGTCAACTGTATCTGTAGTTATTCATAAAGAGTTCCAAGAACCGTTTGAATATGTCAACTGTACCTATAATTATTCATGAAGATCTCAAAGAACCATTTCATTATGCCAACTGTATCTATAGTTATTCATGAAGTGTTCCAAGAACCATTTCATTATGTCAACTGTATCTATAGTTATTCATGAAGAGTTCCAAGAACCATTTCATTATGTCAACTGTATCTGTAGTCATTCATGAAGTCCTCCAAGAACCGTTTAATTTAGACTCCCATTCAAGACCACGTGCGTGCGTCTGACGCTCGCTTCACTTTTATATTTTTATGAGACTACAGAAGTCAGAAGAATTCGAATGTATTGCTCTTCAATACTTTCTCAGAGGTTATGGCAGGTCAGATATCCAGAAGTAAGGTCCCTGTTGTGTTGGTGGCTGATGACAGAGGGATCAAATCTAACCATCGCAAAACATTGAGTTACTGCTTGTGCCTGCCTATGAGCATAGACAGCTTCAGGGTCTTAGAGCGTTCAGTGTCTGGTAGCTTGCTATCAACTCTTAGACTGCCAAGCAGTGCTCCAGGGTCTTAGAGCGTTAAGTGTCTGGTAGCTTGCTATCTCCTCTTAGACTGCCAAGCAGTGCTCCAGGGTCTTAGAGCGTTCAGTGTCTGGTAGCTTGCTATCTCCTCTTAGACTACCAACCAGTGCTCCAGGGGCTTAGAGCGTTCAGTGTCTGGTAGCTTGCTATCTCCTCTTAGACTGCCAAGCAGTGCTCCAGGG
>SDVV010036856.1:0-10904 GCA_016164225.1 Gammarus roeselii
TTACATGGGTTTATCATATTTTTGAGAAAATTACTATTCACTCCAAAAATTCGATGGGAGCATCTTCGACTTCCCTCTCTGGTCTTATCTTGATCTGCGGTATCAAAAGCAATCGACGGGTTCTTTATCGATGAAAAACATTATTTCTCACCTGGAGGTCCCGCCTCATTGTATTGGTGTAGGATTTATCATCTGGGTGTGTTTTTTCTTTGGCCTATTGGGTTCTAGACTGCTGTCCTCAATACACATTTTAGATAGACTGATACCTTTGGGAGTATTGTATGCATCACTTCAAAACCTATCCTTGTAACCAAAACTTTGTTTTAAGTCTTCAGCGAGCTTTTTCTCGACGCTATTTTTTTCAATTATAGTAACATGTTCACGACATCGAATAGTTCCAGGCTTTTTCTTACAGGCACCGATATTCGCATTCAGTATAATATTTTTCGCATATATCCGAAATATACCAATTCCTCCAAGCACTCAAACGTTTGAGCCATGATTGTCTCTCTTCACGTTTCATTTCCAACAACTTTGAAACAAAGTCAGATATACATTTTGCACTTATTATACTTGGAAACATTTTATTATTCCATTTGATAATTCGGTTCCTGTCCTCGGTATCAATGTCACTCGTTTCAATATCACTGGTACTGGTGTCCATTCCACGTAATGTATCCCATGTTTTCCCCATAGTTTTGTTATTTCCATTTCGTCTAAGGTTGGGTCGTCCTCCTCCCCCCCCTTATTTCGATTAAGCCATTTTCACCCAATCTTTATACTTTCTACGTTTGGATGTTAGAGGTAAAGCATTTTCTTTACTGCTCGCACCCTGTTGAGCAACCAGTACGGTCTATCTCATTATTTCGGAAACCCAGGTGCGCTTTATTATATTCTATCAATACGCCCTTTGCATCCTTGGAGCTTCTGTTTTTTCTCGTTCATTTTTAATATTTTCATACGCAAGATAATGGCGTCGTTTGAGATGTTGCCAAAGCCCGAACGTGAAACTTGATTTGATTAATTTTTTTTCCGCAGTGCAAACAACACATGCCCCGTATTATTTTTTCTGTTAAAATATTTCCATATCAAACTTGACGACATCATTCTACAACGAAAGCAAACCGTTAACTGAATGAGTACATATCTGAGTCCAATTTTATATATACTTTTACATGCATTTACAGGATCGAAGGCGTCACCTCTGCCCGCACTGTCCCGTCACCATGTAGGCGTTTACACACATTTGCACTAATATACAGGATTGTTCATCATCTGTATCATTTAATTATAGATCTGTGATGTAATGACCACAGTCAACAAAACCCTAGATTATGAATCACGCCCAAGCTACATAATTAGCGATTCATAAATCAATGTACGATAACAAAACCAAATCACACCAAGGAGTACATATTTCATGCTCATAAATTGTAGTTATTCATGGATTTATTCGTTATCCATATCAAATCACTCCACACGGTTTTATTTTACGTACATTTTTTTACTGCCACACACACCAGGTACACACACATACACGCGTTGTACGCATATGCAGGGCCGGTCACGGCATAATGTAGTCGTTTTTTTATGGCCGGTACCGGCACCTTGTAGGCATTTACACACATTTGTGCAAAAAGGGTTACCATACACTGCCAGATGCCTTAATACCTAGGCAACCTAACCACCTTAACCATTAATTATGTAATTTCATTCAAGTTTGATGGTTATGTATTATATTTAGTCATTACTTTTATGCTATATGCATATCAAATCCCTGCACATGGCTCTATTTTACGTAGTTTTATTTTGTTTTCTCTAATGTCACACACACAATGTAGACACATACACACATTTGTATGCATATACAGGGGCGGGTAACATCTATAGCATTTTACCTCCGATCTGTGATTTTTTCCATTAGAACAACATCCCTACTTATGTTACAAGATATTTAATGTGAATCAGCTTCACGGCATGTTAGGTTAAAAGAACTAAACATCCTAACCTAACCTATTGTATCCAAAAATTATGTATTATCGATCGACTTTTCATGCTTGCACATGATTTTCAGTGTTTTAGGATTAATGCATAACAATTATCTCCATTTGACTCTGCATTTTGTTCTATCCTTTGCAGATTTGATACACACTTCCAATTTTGATCTAGCAAATTTCATCCGTTTACATAGGTAATTACATCGTTGTTGATTGTTATACCTATTTTTCGTATGATTCTTGATTTTTAATTTGAGACAATTCTACATCACTTTTACATGTTATTCACACCCATCAACAACCTAACCTATCCTAACCTTATGTATGGTATTTAGTTATTGATATATACATATGAACCCCTCCACACGCTTCTTTACAAAACATATACCTAATTCTTCCTAATTCGAAGTCACTCTCGACCCATATTAGTTAGCAGAGATTTTCAACACAAGTCAATATGTGTTCGATCCGATTCATATCATCTTCGGAGATTTCTTCTTCTAAAACACGTAAACTAATTTTTGCCACGTGAACATTCATTGTTGTCTATTTGAGGATGACTCCAACGTTACACTGACTCCAATCTCGGCATGCAGCTAGCTATTGCATGCTTTTTTTGCAAAACATCAGGCATATCATCGCTCGCCTTGGTCATCAACTGTGTATGTGTGTATGTATGTACGTGTATAGGACTGTGTACGTATGTGCATGTGTATGTTCAAGCGTATGTACGTGTACATGAGTTAAAAAAAAAATCGATACAATTTTAAAATTCAACATTTCAATAAAAAAAAATCGACGCCCGGACAAAGCCAAGTCGGTCTATTGAAGTGATAACTTGGCTACTAAAGAAAGGCCCGTGCGTCGGAAAAAAAATCTTCAAGGCGAGCGATGATAGGCCTAATGTTTTGCAAAAAAACACGCAATCGCATTATAATAGCTCGCTGCATACGACTGAGATTGGAGTCAGTGTTACGTTGAGTGTAGGTGGAGCAGGACGGCTCATTCTCAAATAGACAACAATGGATGTTCCGTGGCACAAAAATAGTTTACGTGTTTTGGGAGAAATCTCCAAAAATGATATTAGTCGGATAGAACAAATATTGACCAGTGTTAAAAATACCACTTATTTCAGAATGGGTAAAACAAGAATCAAAAGAGTGAGAGATAACATTCATATATGAATGAAGGAAAAAGGAAGTTGGCTTTGGGTTACTAATGTCGACGGGTTACAGTCGTATGTAACAAAGTTCAAGGGAAATAGGAAAGCAAATCCCGAAATTGATTTGATATAAGAGGAAAATCATCATCATGACTGTATTAAAGCTGAGGTAGCGGGAAACAAATTGTACCTAAGAACAAAAGAAAATCTTGATCGTATGCAACAATTCCTCAATGATGAAGATCAGAATGACTTTGAATTGTAGAAGTTTCGAATAATTAAGGTTCAAGAAGGAGAAGCACTATATTTATGGTCTCACGGGAACGGAACAGCCTTCGGTATTCGTAACAAAGATATGATTGGGTATATGGAAGATTTTGAGAGGAAACTGAAATATAGTGATGATGGGTATGTTTGGGTGTACGAATCATGCTGTTTCAAATCAAAAAACGAGGTAGATGGTATTGATGATGCCAGCTAGATCTGTGACTAATTCTTATAAACAGTGATATACCATATGAATTTTTATTAACTATTTATAATATCCCGAACTTAAAGGTTAAGCAATGAATTGCAAACATCGTGACAGTCGGAGGTAACATCAAATTGTCCAAATCAGTAAAAGAATATGTTTCACGGTATGAAACGAAGCTCAAAATGTTGCTCATGACAAATTTAAACATTACCAAAAACCTATCTTGGGGATGAATGTTCTAGATGTGTTACAGATTGGTAGAATATAAATCAGAGTACGATCAGATCTTGCTCAGTCAAGATTGTGGTTATGTTGTGGAAGGATGGGGTATAGCTTGGGACATTGTTTGTTCGAAAGTAATGGGGTAATGGGAGTCAGTTATCTCTGCAAAAAATAAATAAAATTGAATAAACATAAATCCACGAGTAAAGTGTGGCGACATCTGAAACGAAGTCATCGTCAAAAATACGAAAATTATAGGAAAGAAAAGGCAAATCAGTCGTGCAAGTCGTCAGAGGATGTAGTGTCAGGATATATTGAAGTAAATGTGGTAGACCTAGTATGAGACGACGTGTTCGTTTGTGTGAAACTGGATACAAATATGAAATTCCTGTAACATTAAAACCATCTAAGATTGAAAATCTGGCCTCTCTGTTAACTAATATGGGTCGTGAGTGACCACGATTTAGGAAGAATTAGGTGTAAGTTTTATAAAGAAACATGTGGAGCTGCTCATATGTATATATCAATGCCTGAATACCATACATAGGGTTAGGATAGGTTAGGTTTTTGATGGGTGGGAATAACATGTAGAAGTGATGTAGAACTGTGTCATATCATAAATCATGAATCATATGAAAATTTGCTATAACAATCAAACAACGATGTAATCACCTATGTAAACTGATGAAATTTGCTAGATCAAAATTGGAAGTGTGTATCAAAACTGCAAAGGATAGATCAAAATGTAGAGTCAAGTAGAGATATTTGTTATGCATTAATCATATAACACTTAAAATCAAATGCAAGCATGAAAAGTCGATCGATAATACATAATTCTTGTATACAATAGGTTAGGTTAGGATGATTCATCCTTTTACCTAACATGCCGTGAAGCTGATCCACATTAAATATCTTGTAACACAAGTAGGGATGTTGTTCTAATAAAAAAAATCACAGATCGGAGATAAAAATGCTATAAATATTAACCGCTCCTGTATATGCATACAAATGTGTGTATGTGTCTATATTGTGTGTGTGATATTAAAGAAAACAAAAAAAACACGTAAAATAGAGCCATGTGGAGGGATTGGATATGTATATAGCATAAAAATAATTATAAAATATAATACATAATCATCGAACTTGAATGAAATTTCATAATTATTGGTTCAGATGGTTAGGTTGCCTAGGTATTGAGGCATCTGACAGTGTATGGTAACCCTTTTTGCACTAATGTGTGTATAAGTCTACATGGTGCTGTAACCGACCATAAAAAACGACTACATTATGCCGTGACCGGCCCTGCATATGCGTACAATGCGTGTATGTGTGTGTACCTTGGGTGTGTGACATAAAAAAATGTACGTAAAATAGAACCATAAGGAGTGATTTGATATGGATAACAAAGAAATCCCTGAATAATTACAACTTATAATCATGAAATATGCACTTCTTCGTGTGATTTGGTTGGTGATACAGATGGTCAACGATCCTGTATATTAGTGCAAATGTGTGTAAATGGCTAAATGGTGGCGGGACAGTGCCAGCAAAGGTGATGCCTTCAGTTAACGGTCTGTTTTCATTGCAGAAGGATGTCAAGTTTGATATGGAAATATTTTAACAGAATCGTTAATACGGGGGTTTGTGTTTTTTGCACTGCGGAAATAAAATTAAGCAAATCCAGTTTCACGTTCGGGCTTTGGCAACATCTCAAACGACTCCATTATCTTGCGTATGAAAATATTTAAAATGAACGAGAAAAAACACAAGCTCTAAGCATGCAAAGGGCGTATTGATAGAATATAATAAAGCGGACCTGGGTTTCCGAAATAATGAGATAGACCGTGCTCAACAGGGTGCGAGCAGTAAAGAAATGCTTTACCTCTAACATCCAAATGTAGACAGTATAAAGATTGGGTGAAAATGGCTAACTCGAAATAGGGGGGGGGGAAGAAGACCCAACCTTAGACAAAATGGAAATAACGGAAATATGGGGAATTCCACGTAATGTATACGTCAGATATACATTACGAGGAATGGACACCAGTACCAGTTATATTGAAACGAGTGACATTGATACCGAGGACAGGAACCGAATTATCAAATGGGATAGTAAAACGGTTTCAAGTGCTACAAATGTACAATGTATACTTGACTTTGTTTCAAAGTTGCTGGAAATGAAACGTGAAGAGAGACAATCATGTCTCAAACATTTGAGTGCTAGAAGAATTAGGTATATTTTGTTTATTTGCGGGAATATACTAAATGGGAATGTCGGCCCCAGTGAGAGAAAAGAACTGGAACTATAGAATGTCATAAACATGTAACTATAATTTAAAAAATAAGCGTTGAGAAAAAGATCGTTGAAGACTATAAACAAAGTTTTGGTTACAATGACAGGTTTTGAAGGGATGCATACAATACTCCCAAAAGTATCCGTCTATCTAAAATATGTACCATGGGCAGCAGTCTAGAACCCAATAGACCAGAGAAAATACACACCCAGATGATAAATCATACACCAATACGATGAGGCGGGACCTCCAGGTGAGAAATAATGCTCATCATCGATAAAGAACCCGTTAAGTGCCTTTGATACCTCAGATCAAGATAAGACCAGAGAGGGAAAGTCGAAGTTGCTCCCATCGAATTTTCGAAGTGAATAGTAATGTCCTCGTATAAATGATAAACCCATGTAATTCCTTAATGTAAATGTGTCAAAAATTTATGAATGTTTCTTTGCAATATCCTAAATTTAACTCGAATACCTATCAATGAAATTTGCAGTAAGGCAACATGATATGCAATGAATTGCAATACAGTATGCCAAGCATTGAAAATACGATAAAATTCTCTGCAATTGAAATAGCACACAGTTACCTAAGGTATCATAGATATATATCTCATCAGCTTCAAACAGAAGCTAAAGTAAAAGTCTACAGGTTCTTTTACGACACACTGGAACCAAGCTACGGTGACATCGTATCGCTCATTACTTGGACACAGACTCGCTGCTGCTCCAGTTTTAAAGGTGTGGCAGACATTGAGACGGAAATGCGGCAAGCTCGTCTGGCTGAATACATCGACTTCTCCAGCTACCCGAAAATCATCCCTTGTATGATGAATCAAAGAAAGGACAGCTGGGACTACTGAAAAGCGAATCAGCCAATGACTACTAGAGTGAGATCATTTGCTTGTAACCAAAGTGTTACAGTATGTCGCTTGAGTCCGAGGCCCCAAAACCAGCTGCTAAGGGTATCAATTACCAGACACAAGCCAAAATTAGACATAAACAATACACAGACATACATAAACAGAAAACACACGCACACTTTGAGACCATACAAAACATTACCGCACAAGCATGCCATATTCAAGCAGTAGGCACTATTATAAAATGCCTTAGTAAATTTGCAAACAAACGATACTATATCGACGCGTGCACAACTCATGCATATGGCCATCCGGACATCCCCAAAAAATTCATTGCGGTTGAACCTAACGACACTAAAATGAGGGAGCGATGTGTCATGGCTGATGATACTAATGTAAACATGGAAGAGGCGTAAGCTAGGTGAGATCGTCTTTGGCTTATGTACTCTAGTGAATGATGAAAGTACGTCCACATCATCAGGTTATATCCTGTAAGAAATCCATTAAGCGTAACCCAGCCGTAAGCCAGCCGAAGTCCCCTACTGCATGTCCAAATATGTTATAACGATAATCCTACCAGCCACGCGCCAAGTGATAAAAGGTACACCCTACTGCATGTCCAACTGAATAATAACGATGTTCCTACCAGTCAAGCGCCAAGTGATTAAAGGTACACCCTACTGTATGTCCAAATGAATAATAACGATATTCCTACCGAACGCGGCAAGTGATTAAAGGTACACCCTACTGCATGTCCGAGAGGAGTGAGAGTCAAAATAAGATCTCGGTATGACATTGACGGATAGAGTTCTCCCCGTGCGAGCTAAGTGGCACTTTTGTTCAGGGACACACAAAAGTAATTCAATGGACCTATACGTTCCGAATAATTACAACGTCTGAGCTAGATAGGGGCTAAGTTGGACACCAAATGTAATTAGATACTTTCTAACCATTACATTATCCCATCCGCGTTTCGTATACCCCAAAAGTAATTAAAATGGCAACAAGAGTAATTAACTGGCCCTACAAGTGATTAATAATTACAATGTCCGAGTTACATAGGGACTTAGTCGGACACACAATGTAATTCGATACTTCCTAACCATTACATTGTTCCATCCACGTTTCGTATACCCCAAAGTAATTAAAATTGTTACAAAAGTTATTAACTGAACCTACTAGTAATTGATAATTACAATGTTCGAGTTACATGGGGACTAAGTCGGACACACAATGTAATTAGATACTTCCTAACTAATACATTGCCCCATCCGCGTTTCGCAGTCATTATAGCTACTCTTCAGTAACCCTGCAATTGCTGTTTACAAACCGTTCATTTCCGTTGAATCCAGGAACAAGCAAAATATAGAGGACAGTGAACTATTGAGCAAATATTATACAACGCAAAGGTTCAACATAGTGTCCATGAAAGTTGGTTATGTCTATTCATCAGATCAATTCGGCCACTATTATTGATTTAGAAGAAACAATCTGAAATATTCAATATTTTGCTTTTCAAAGTATATGGTACTTACTGACATAACCGTATGATTTTCTATGTTAAAATTCATTGTAAACGACGGACAGTACAGGAGAATATTCATAAATTGTCTCACAATATTGGAAGAATACAATCAATTGATCATTGGAAACGAAGTCTTAGACTGCGAGACCGCCTGAAATTAGGGAAAGGGAAGATCGTGGAATGTCAAGAATGTCCCTGAAATAACGTGGCGGGCCTTCACTAGAAACTTCTTGACAGTTTGTTGAAATACTTAATTTAAATTGTTCCAATCCGCAATCTATCGTCGAATTAAAAGTATATATGCGTCAGTGAAGCCGCTCATCTCCGAGAGGTATTTAGACTACCGGCGTCACTTATCTCAGGAGCACGGAAAGACAGTAGTCATCAGTCTCCTTTTGCGATGAATCGAAGTTCAACGTGATAGATAGATAACAGAAATACACATGTTAGGCTAAACATTCATGATCGTCTCCTACATCAAGTTTACTGATCGGTTCTCCTGCGTCAAGAAGAGTGATCGGCTCTCCTGGGTCAAGAAGATTGTAAGTTCGTAAACATTTTTGATCTTTGCTGCTGGTCCTATCCCTGTCAAGCGTCGACAAAGGAAAGTCAATACGGAGATGAATGAACAGTTTGTTTGCAGTTTGTCGTTCATCCGCCTATTTTTCATGCACGGTAATGCTGCTTACCATACGTTAAAGTCGACAGCAGATGATGGGACTGTTGTCACTGCTCCAGGCCCTATTTGCCCTTAGAGCAGATGATAGTTTGGATGTTGCTCTCAGACATTGGGTTACTCTATCCTAGTGATTGTGCGTCACATTTTGTAGCCTGAAAATTCATGCTTGTGTAAACAGTCAACAATGATGAAGTGACCACAAAATGTAGAGCGTGGTGCTTGCATGCGCAGTTAAAGAAGAGACCCGGGACAAGGAGCGATCTGGTGCCAAGAATAGCTTCGTAGAAGAATTGCGCCAAAGACCTATTCGAGAACTAGTTGTAAGCTTACTCATTGCAACGAGCTTCGAGTAGAACAATCAATAGTGAGATAGCGTCTCAAGTCGTCGGCAACATTATGCTGTGGTGGCATGTTAAAAGTCGGAGCGTCCCAGAACCACAAGCCGCTCCAGTTTGTTAGCTACTGCACCATGATCAGGCATGAACTGACCTAAGGTTCCCATACCTGCAACACCATAATTTCACCCAGGCCTGCTAGAAAAAAATGGTCAGTTATTGTCGCATTTCATGATATTAGTCCACGAAAAACAGAACACCTGCTGTTATGTGCCGACCGTTAAGTCCTCGATCTGAATCCCATTTTAAGTGTTTGTAAGGCGATTGGAGACCGTGTCCCGCAGATAAAACTGAGGCATGAAGATGATTGTCGGGCCTCTTGACAAAATATTTGGAAACAAGAAATGGATTGTTTGTTGTTGCCAAAGATGCAACAAAGTGATCAAGAATTGAGAATTCTTAACCAAAAACTAATTTTTCCTTCTTCCAGTCTCCTATGGAGTTCTTCTAACTCGATAAATGTTTGTTGAATTCTGATAAAGTGTTGATAGTTTGCTTATATGTATCATTCCTGCACAAAATTTAGATTTTTCTGAATTGTGTAATGACAATAAAAGGTGGAATATGATTGTCACTATCTTTTACATTTTGAAAGACTAATTCCTTCCGATACAATGTGCACCTGTGCACTCGTTTAATTACGGAATACACTGCTTTTATGACTCTACATTTTTGTCACACCTCAAAATCCAGCATTGGTCCATGATACCTGTGTCTGGAATAAACTCTGAAATCCACAGACGCTGTTCATCCTGTTTTAATTGCTGTATTAATTTTCTTTTACCCTCAGCATAAAGAAATTCCTCTGGAACAAACCACAGAAACCCTTGGAACGATGGCCAAGGTGTGTCAAAAAATGCTCGAAAACCCTGAGCTTATTGCCCGCTTCCGGCGGGAAGAAACTCAACTGTTTATCCTACGCGTGATGGTTGCTCTCGTGATATTGTACGACCACGTGCATCCTGTCGGGGCCTTTGCCAAGACAAGCAGCGTGGACGTCAAAGGTTGTGTCAAAGTCCTCAAGGAGCAACCAGCATCAAGCTCAGAAAATTTGCTCAATGCGCTTAGGTAAGTTGCCATAGGTCGAGAGGTGTTTGCTTGCATCGTTTATGAATCGGTTGATGAAATTTATTACGCAATAAGCGAACGACATTTATCATTGCCTCCTAAGTTGTGACAGCAGCTAAAATTGTTTCACTAGTAACATCTTCGTATTTTACGTAGCAGCAGAATTCGCATTGTATTGCATGCGATGAAAGCTTTGAAACTGTAGGAGGAGAGAAGACTGAAAGAAAA
>SDVV010036857.1:0-10904 GCA_016164225.1 Gammarus roeselii
AGCAGCAGACACGTTTTGGAGCAGCAGACACGTTTTGGAGCAGCAGACACGTTTTGGAGCAGCAGACAAGTTTTGGAGCAGCAGACACGTTTTGGAGCAGCAGCCACGCTTCCTAACACTCGACGGAGCGCGAGCGTAAGCATGGGGCTGCTTGCATCGGCTTCAAAGAGCGGCGTGTAGCGGGCTCTATGTAGAGCAGTCATCGTACGGGCGCAGATGATCCTCGCGCCTTAGCGACGGAGTATAGAGCTGTAAGGCAGCGCTACGCTAGACGCCGTAACGCTGCAAATAATGAGCAATAAATAGGAGGGAGGCGATCGTTCCAGCAATAAAGAAGGAGAGCAACGGAGCGGAAGGAGGGAGTGGAGAGGGTTAGAGAGAAGGAGCAGAGGGGGAAGGGAGGCAACCCTCGCAAGATGAAGGGGTAGGAGAAGCAAGGGGAGAGGGAGGGAACGGCAACCCTCCCACAGGGAAGGGGTGTCTCCGACCCACGAATGAAAACAGACAATGAGATGTAGGAATAAAGTCGACTGTAAGACTGTAGAAGCTTGAGCCGATCAGAAGTGTTGCTGGAATGCCAGAATAATCGGTCAAGACGCCTTCGACCACACCAAGTCAAAAATAGTGGATGTGGTCTATGATGGCGGCAAGTATGTGGTCTATGATGGCGGCAAGTATGTGGTCTATGATGGCGGCAAGTATGTAGTCTATGATGGCGGCAAGTATGTGGTCTATGATGGTGGCAAGTTCTATGCATGAATATCACTTACTCTTCGTGCCATTCCGTCTAGGTTACCGATTTAAATATTTTCTAGAAAACCTTTCCTACCAAACGATCATTTCTAACAACCATGCAACAAACAGGGACTGGGTGTGCGCAGGTTTTATTATTAGCCGGCCAAGGGATATTATTAGCCTGCCAGGGGACATTATTAGCCGGACAGGGGATAGTATTAACCGGCCACGCGATATTATTAGCCGGCCAAGGGATGTTATGAGCCGGTCACGGGATAATATTAGCCGGTCACGGGATATTATTAGCCGGGAACGGGATATTACTAGCCGGCCACGGGATATTATTAGCCGGCCAGGGGATTCTATTAGCCGGCCAGGGGATTCTATTAGCCGGCCAGGGGATACCATCAGCCGGCCAGGGGATATTATGATCCGGCCAGGGGATATTATTAGTCGGCCAGGGGATATTATTAGCCAGCTACGGGATATTAGTAACCGGCCACGGGATATTAATAGCCGGCCAGGGGATATTATTAGCCGGCCAGGGGATATTATTAGCCGGCTAGGGGATATTATTAGCCGGCCACGGGATATTATTAGCCGGTCAGGGGATATTATTAGCCGGCCAGGGGATAATATTAGCCGGCCAGGGTACATTATTTCAGGGGATATTATTAGCCGGCCTGGGGATATTATTAGCAGGCCAGGGGATATTATTAGACGGCCAGGGGATATTATTAGCCGGTCACGGGATATTATTAGCCGGCCAGGGGATATTATTAGCCGGCCAGGGGATATTATTAGCCGGCCAGGGGTTATTAGTAGCCGGCCACGGGATATTGGTAGCCGGTCACGGGATATTGGTAGCCGGCTATTGGATATTATTAGCCTGCCAGGGGATATTAACATCGTGAAATCACACTCTACAAAAATTTGGGTAAAAACATTTCAATTAAGGTACTAAATGTTAGAAAATGTTGATCGCAAGAATCATGATAAGACCATAAACTCAATGATATTCTATATCAGATCGATCGACTAAAATTAATTCAGAGGTTAATGCAGGCAGAGCCATGACATCCATCTCACAGATGACAACCTACTCGCATCTGATCAGTTCCCTTGTCATACCTCCAGATAATATCCCACCCGATCATTTATTGCCCCTCACCACCATAGTGATCATGTGACGTAGATGTTGCTATCCTGTGAGGGTTAAACGGGCACATTTGATAACAATCAATCAATTCTAATCAACGTTTCGAAGCGCGACGATCAAGTTAATCAAGGATTATTTGCAGGTTAGAGGGTGGGATTAGTAGCGCGTTAGAGGGTGGGGTTAATAGCGCGTAAGAGGGTGGGGTTAATAGCGCGTTAGAGGGCGGGGTTACTAGCGCGTTAGAGGGTGGGGTTAGTAGCGCGTTAGAGGGTGGGGTTAATAGTGTGTTAGAGGGTGGGATTAATAGCGCGTTAGAGGGTGGGGTTAATTGCGCGTTAGAGGGTGGGGTTAATAGCGCGTTAGAGGGTGGAGTTAATAGCGCGGTAGAAGGTGGAGTTAATAGCGCGGTAGAGGATGAGGCTAATAGCGCGTTAAAGGGTGGGGTTAATAGCGCGGTAGAATGTAAGGTTAATAGCGCGGTAGAGGGTGAGGTTAATAGCGCGGTAGAGGGTGAGGTTAACAGTGCGTTAGAGGGTGGGGTTAATAGCGCGTTAGAGGGTGGGGTTAATAGCGCGTTAGAGGGTGGGGTTAATAGCGTGTTAGCGGGTGGGGTTGATAGCGCGTTAGAGGGTGGGGTTAATAGCGCGGTAGGAGGTGGGGTTAATAGCTCGGTAGAGGGTGAGGTTAATAGCGCGTTAGAGGGTGAGGTTAATAGCGCGGTAAAGGGTGAAGTTAATAGCGCGTTAAAGGGTGAAGTTAATAGCGCGTTAGAGGGTGGAATAATAGCGCGGTAAAGGGTAGGGGGTAATACCTATCTGTTAGCAATAAACGTGAACTAATTTTACTTCTCCGCTAACCATGTGAAGATTTGTTCTTGGTTTGTATTTATACTAGTTTCCTTCTTCTCCCCCTCTGATGACGTCATAAACAAAACTGGTCGCGCACACTATCGATCAGGGGGCAGATAGTCAGCACGGGACACGAATAGTCCATGGTTATCAGCTGCACGTGGCACGAACAGACCATGGTTATCAGCTGCACGTGGCACGAATAGTCCATGGTTATCAGATGCACTTGGCACGAACAGACCATGGTTATCAGCTGCACGTGGCACGAATAGTCCATGGTTATCAGCTGCACGTGGCACGAATAGTCCATGGTTATCAGCTGCACGTGACACGAACAGACCATGGTTAGCAGCTGCACGTGGGACCAACAGACCATGGTTATCAGCTGCACGTGGCACGAACAAACAATGGTTAGCAGCTGCCTTTGTCTACATTACTTGTCAGCTGATTCATTGAATGCCGGACTTTTAATTTCAGACAATCATCGTAAGCAATCTTATTGTTTGAGACTTTCATTGGTCCAACTGTATGCAATCCAATTACAAAATGGGGATTTATGAAAATAAAATTACACAGTATAGCAAATAGTAAATTCACTACACTATGATACGAGAACTTTTTCTGACGGAGCACAGGGCCTTTAAGCTAATTCCACGACGCCTATCGTCCTTTTACTCTCTCACCCTATATGTCCACGTTAGCCAGCTATCAGCCAGCTATCAGCCACCTTCCGTAAATTCACGAATAATCAAAACTCTCACCGCCGCCCATTGGGCGACATAGGCAAGCATTATGGGTTTAATTAGGTCTCATTCGAGGCAAAGAGTCTAATGTCAATATTAGCAGCTCCAGAGCACAATAAGCGCGAATCTAAAAGTGTTGACGGAGAACAAAAGGGCGTCGGAGAGCGGCAGCAGAGGGATGGAAGGTTGGATTAAAACGAGCGGAATGATGCTGGTCTAAAGCGGGAGGAACAGTGCCAGATAAAACGAGAGGAATGATGCTGGTCTAGAGCGGAAGGAATGATGATAGTCTAAAGCGGGAGGAACAGTGCCAGATAAAACGAGAGGTATGATGCTGGTCTAAAGCGGAAGGAATGATGATGGTCTAAAGCGGGAGGGATTATGCTGGTCTAAAGCGAAGGAATTGTGCTAGATAAAACGAGAGTAATGATACTGGTCTAAAGCGGGAGGAATGTTGCGGGACTAAAGCGAAAGAAATGATGCTAGATAAAACGATAGGAAGGATTCTGGTCTTAAGCGGGAGTAATAGTGCTAGATAAACGGAAATAATGATGCTGGTCTAAAGCGGGAGGAAGGTTGCTGAACTAAAACAAAAGAAGTGATGCTAGATAAAACGAGAGGAATGATGCCAGACTGAAGCGGGTGGAATGGTGCTGGTCTAAAGCGGGAGGAATGAAACATGAAGAAATATGCTAGACTAATAAGAAAGGAATGGTGGTGCTGGACTGTGGCGTGAGGGATGATGCTGTACTAAAACGAGAAGAAGGATGCTGAACTGAAGCGGGGCTGAGTAAACACGGACTATGAGTGGGGAGGTTACTGGATATCAGAAGCGGTCAAGAGTACGCTGAATTGCTTAAAAGGAGACGTTGGGCCATACAAAAAGAGTGGCGACTACCAACAGGTGGTGTGAAGGCGCTGGACTACTAACAGGTGGTGTGAAGGCGCTGGACTACTAACAGGCGGTGTGAATGAGCGGACTTCTAACAGGCGGTGTGAAGGCGCTGAACTACTAACAGGAGGTTCAAGACGCTGAACTACTAACAGGAGGTGTGAAGGCGCTGGACTACTAACAGGCGTTGTGAAAGCGCTGGACTACTAACAGGCGGTGTGAAGGCGCTGGACTACTAACAGGAGGTTCAAGACGCTGGACTACTAACAGGAGGTGTGAATGCGCTGGACTACTAACAGCAAATGAGAAGACGCTGGACTGCTAACAGAAGATGTGCAGACTCTAGACTACTGACGCCGGACCTATAACGAGAAATGTGGAGACGCTGGATTATTAAAAAAAAGAGTACCAGAACGTTGGCAAAATGGAGAGGAAGAAGCTTGAGGGATAAAGCTGAATTTCGTTGGGCGTGCAAGAACACCGCACTGGGCTTGAAAGAAAGTAATAGAAAATATTATTGAGTTTCAAAAGAAGAAACGTCTAGTAGGTAAAACGAAACATAGGAAGCCGCTGCATGAAGCAAATGACGCTGCATGAGAAGGTAGTGTTTCGAGTACATACAATCGTAGTAACATGATGACCTGATGACTGCAGATTAGTGTTGCATAGCACTCGTGTTTTACCGCCAGTGTATTGGTGACGTACGAAGAAACCAACTTTTGTCGCGGGCTTCCCTTCCCCCAACTCCCCCCCCTTTCTGTTCTGACGACACATAAACTGCATCAACACGCAAACACCTTCAGCGCTCGCCTACAATGCCTCGGCTGCAATGTATAGCCCTTTACAGCTGGTGCAACACAAAACACGATTGGTGAATTAAACTACGCTGTTCGGACACAAAACTAATTGAGCGACAGCGCAAAACAGCCACGGAATCGGCGTGAGCTGTTTTTGGAGGCGGAGAGTGCTGCCGTCGCGACGGCGAGTGCTGCCGTCGCGACGGCGAGAGCTGCTATTGCGATGGCGAGTGCTGCCGTCGCGATGACGAGTGCTGCCGTCGCGACGGCGAGTGCTGCCGTCGCGACGGCGAGAGCTGCTACTGCGATGGCGAGTGCTGCCGTCGCGATGACGAGTGCTGCCGTCGCGACGGCGAGTGCTACCGTCGCGACGGCGAGTGCTGCTATTGCGATGGCGAGTGCTGCCGTCGCGATGACGAGTGCTGCCGTGGCGACGGTGAGAGCTGCTATTGCGATGGCGAGTGCTGCCGTCGCGATGCCGAGTGCAGCCGTCGCGATGCCGAGTGCTGCCGTGGCGACGGCGAGTGCTATTGCGGATTAGATTAAGCGACCATCTACAGCTGTTGTGGAGGGGGCTGGTGCTGCCGTGGCAGCGGCGAGTGCAGTTGTAGCGGCGGTGAGTGCTGTATAGGAGGCAACTAGTGCTGCTGAGGCACTAGTAATACCATGTCGGCGGTGAGTGATGCTATGGCGGCGGTGAGTGATGCTATGGCGGTGGTGAGTGATGCTATGGCGGCAGCGAGTGCTGTCGTGGCACGGGCGAACTCTGTTGTGGCGGCAGCTAGTGCTGTTGTGGTGGCGGCTAGTGCTGTCGTGGCATGGGCGGACACTGTTGTGGCGGCGGCAAGTGCTGTCGTGGCGGCGGCTAGTGCTGTCGTGGCGGCGGCGAGTGCTGTCGTGGCGGCGGCGAGTGCTGTCGTGGCGGCGGCGAGTGCTGTCGTGGCATGGGCGAACACTGTTGTGGTGGCGGCTAGTGCTGTCGTGGCGGCGGCTAGTGCTGTCGTGGCGGCGGCTAGTGCTGTCGTGGCGGCGGCTAGTGCTGTCGTGGCGGCGGCTAGTGCTGTCGTGGCGGCGGCTAGTACTGTCGTGGCAGCGGCTAGTACTGTCGTGGCAGCAACGAGTGCTGCTGTAGCGGTGGCCAGTGCATTAGTGGATACGCCATGTGCTGTCGTGGCATCGTGAAGTGCTGCATGGCCAAGCCACGTTCTCTCTTTAAGCGTGTGGCCGCAAGATCCCTCGTGACGAGGACATTGGTATTTAATTGCTATCCGGGACAAAATCAAGGAGGAAATGTACAGCCAGCAGGACGCCAACTGCGAGTGCGAGTAGTGAGGCGACTGCGAGTGCGAGAGCGAGTAGTGAAGCGACTGCGAGTGCGAGTAGTGAGGCGACTGAGAGCGCGAGTAGTGAGGCGACTGCGAGTGCGAGTAGCGAGGCGATTGCGAGTGCGAGTAGTGAGGCGACTGCGAGTGCGAGTAGTGAGGCGAGTGCGAGTGCGAGTGGTGAGGCGACTGCGAGTGCGAGTGCGAGTAGTGAGGCGAGTGCGAGTAGTGAGGCGACTGCGAGTGCGAGAGCGAGTAGTGAAGCGACTGCGAGTGCGAGTAGTGAGACGACTGAGAGCGCGAGTAGTGAGGCGACTGCGAGTGCGAGTAGTGAGGCGACTGCGAGTGCGAGTAGCGAGGCGACTGCGAGTGCGAGTAGTGAGGCGAGTGCGAGTAGTGAGGCGAGTGCGAGTAGTGAGTGCGAGTAGTGAGGCGAGTGCGAGTGCGAGTGCGAGTAGTGAGGCGACTGCGAGTAGAAACAGCGAGTTTTAACGGCTTTACTCATACTCCTCGAATAATGACTGTCTGGTTCGTTAGCTCACACTATTTGAGCCACGTGGCCTCTTAAGGTAGGGTCAATAGGCCTCCCCATATGCTGTAGCTAGATAATAAATAAAAATAACGACTTTCTCTTGTTTATTAAATGATTGTTAACGTGCATATCAAGGTTCGTCTCGTTAGAGACCGCTCCAGTATCCTCATATAGCAAGGTGCATAGAAGACTGCAATTGACTTGCACGATATGCCTCAGCGATAAATAGTATGTGAACAGCTCCAGCACGATGCGGCTCATCGACCAAGAGTATGTGCGCAGCTCTGGAACAAGAGGGAAAACCTTGGGGACCTTCGTACGCAGGCGTTCATTTTATTAATGGAAGACTCGTTAATAACGATTGACCTGACAGGTAATCGATCATCATAAGCACTTAAAGCGACACCGTCGTGATCAAAGGCTGCAATCGTACAGATCCAACCATCAGAGTTATAGGATGCACATCATTTGATTAGGAGTCGATATGGAAGAGAACACAGTTATATACCTGTAATAAGCACTCGTGTAATATAATTTTGTCGTGTCCGTTTAAAACTGAATAAACATATTTTACTTCTATCGAAACCAGTGAGGAACTATCAACTATAACTATTAACAATATGTATTGTAAAATATTTTCTATTCATTTCATGCCAAATTACAATTGATATGCATTAAATTCAGCAACGCTCTAACTTTGCATCGTTTTTGAATTCATTTTAAAATCATGCACGGTTGTGGCCCTTCAACAACACTGGCTACGTATGTTAGTGACTACCGTATCACGATGGCAGGCTTCATGCGCTCAAGACTGCGATACACCAAGCCGTCTCCGTCCGCAGGCACCAACCATGGGTACGCAGGCTCGCTCTCACACAGTCAGTGGGATAACCTTTTCCAAACTGTGAACATTAATTACAGCATCAAGGTTACGCAGAAGCTTCATTTTTCAGCATACACGTCTTAATTAATCAGCAAGCATGGAAACGTGAAAAGAGGGCTGGTTGAGAGAGGTCTTTCCTTCCACAGACTACACAGGAGAGCATGCGTGACCACGGTGATTCCTGCAGGAGACGGCCTGGTGTAACGCTACCTTTAGAGAAGCAGCCCTAGGTAAAAGAAGTCGCCAGCCAGCCGCGGTGCATCCATTGTAGCTTGCCACTGGGACAGAGCAGACCTATAGAGCCCGAGAGAACTTCGGGCATAGGAATACCTAGACCAGAGAGAACTTCACTGCTCTCAGAATCTGTCGAGATAAGAAGAACTTTCTCCACTCTGAAGTTCTGCAAGAAAGGGATGTCCCCAAAAAACAAAGACCATCTTCGAGGAACCCCCCAAAAAAGAAGATCCAATCTTGCACAAAAGGGAGTCTGGAAATGGATGGTCAATCGAGCTATCACAAGATAGAAGAAGAGAAACCAGCGGATCGATCAAGAAGCCCACTTGAAAGTTGTGTTCAGAAGAGGGACGTGTAATGGAACCAGGCATTGGAGATAATGGTTTGACGCATAAGAACAACTTCATATATTTTTTATACACTCGAGAAATACTGTAGTGGTGATGGACCGGATATTCTCATACGTGGACCATCCGCATCTTTTTACTTCCGCATTCGCAATTTATCATGCTTACTGCCACCTCCACATGTCGAGGGTGCGGATGTGCAGTAGAAAATTAACAAAAGTGGCACTTGTTTAACGTCAAGCCTAACGCAGTAACCCAAGAGGATTTATTAGGGCGCAATATAATTTCCATTATCCCTATCTTTCAATAAACACATACGGTAGTCTGAATAACCCAAACATACGGTAGTCTGAATAACCCAAACATACGGCAGTCTGAATAACACAAACATACCGTAGTCTGAATAACCCAAACATACGGTAGTCTGAATAACCCAAACATACGGTAGTCTGAATAACCCAAACATACGGTAGTCTGAATAACCCAAACATACGGTAGTCTGAATAATCCAAACATAGAACGCATACAGACACACAGCCGCCTCCTCCAGGCCGGAGTGTGATAGTTGGCAAGACTCTGCTCGCCCTCATCCCTTCTCCAACACAGAGAAAATCTTACCGCCTTAGCAATGTGAACCGATATATTCAATTATGATACATACAGAATGACAAGAAAAGGTTCAATGTTATCACATAATACATTGGTTAAAGCTTCATAACAAGAGTTCTGAGTTGATGTTGACGATCATTTGCTGTATATTTGTGAACAGTATAAAGTATTATTCTCGAACATGGCTTGTGACGATCGGTAGTTCTGCTTGCTATCACATACCACTATACTCATTAGAGATTTATTGTACCTACATAAATGCATTGTTCCAAAGGAATGACGCACCTCTCGTGTTTGGATAAACGATTATTTTATTCCTATTTTTGAACACTAACCTAATGTAATTTAGATCATATGACAAGCGAAATGGCAACAAATCGAAAAGGGTTTTCTTTCGAACGGGCTAAGTTCAAACCGCCCTGATTCTATGCATTTGTCAAATAACAAACTCTGAAAATTCAGTTATTAAGTGATTGAAAGTACGCGACTCATAAAATGAGAGTTACAACCAGTTGGTACTAAACAGCTGGTGGATTGCAGGTTCCGAGATATTGTTGGCTGGGATCTTCAATGGACATACACGAGCCATGAAAAAATTCGAGATCCTTAACAGCAAAATTCAAGCAGTTGCCACACACAGGGATTCAAGCAGTCTCCTAACAATGTTTCAAGCGCGAAACCTTGATAGAGGTGGAAGCTAATCTTTAGATGGTTCAAGTTCATTGATTCAATCACGTACGTAATACTCTCTTCGTACATCGATCGTCAAAAATGTAATTATCAAATAGTGAATCTTTATCGGGCTGGCGTCATGTCATTGTTCAATACTAAAAAATTGTATATTTGTTGCGACATCCGCGGAGAAGTCATATTTAACAACCGGATCCACATCCGGGCATGCCAAAATTGAGATATCCACATTCACATCCGCCGTTCACAATTTGACACCCGGCCCATCACTAAACTTCAATGCATCTGCAAGACAAACACTCTGTACCTACGTGAAGTTTCATGTAAATAGACGATAGGAGCAGTAGCATACAACATTAAGACGGACAGGTCAGCACGATTGAGCGTTCGTGGGGAGTACTCCCTTCATCCCCTACTCTGATCAGCGCCCCATCTCCCCTCCCGTGATGACAAGATCCCTAGACAAGATTGGATGAATCATCTCTCAGGATTTCGTGATGCCTGCCAGAAACTAATTCGGGAGAGTCGGAAAATATCGCGGAGATGGTGTGATCGACAAAAACTATTCAGCTAAGACGACTATCGGACAAGTATCTGATTAAATCGTGCATGGTTGGGCATTTCCTTCGAATTCGATGCTAATTAAAAAACGCTACGTTTCAATTGCGCATGCACTTTTCTATACAAATCCTAATACTCTATTCACCGTTGGGGTGGATGGATGCTTATTCATTTTATAGATCATTAACACTTTATTTTAGTATTTTATTATTTCTTTTTGCTTGGGCTCTATTATTTTTCTCTGCCCTTTTTTCATGATGATAAACTTTGAATTTATTTATATTATTATTATATGTATCGAGGTTGGTTGAGACAAGGTGACCCAGGGAGGGAGGTTTTCGTGGGACCCGCGGGACTCGGGGACCCGGGGTTTCGGGAACCCGGGGGACTTGAGAGACCAGGTGGATTTGGGGGGGTCCACTTGGACCCTTCCGGGGCCCCTTGGGACACCCTTGAGACCCTTGAGGATCCTTTTGAGAAACTGTGGGACCATTTAGAGGCCCCTCTGAATCCTGGAACCTCTGCTTCCCCCTCCCAGCGCTGTAAAACCCA
>SDVV010036858.1:0-10904 GCA_016164225.1 Gammarus roeselii
GAGTATATGCATCTTAGCCTAGCCTGCATTGGTCAATGAGTATATGCATCTTAGCCTAGCCTGCATTGGTTGACGAGTATATGCATCTTAGCCTAGCCTGCATTGGTTGACGAGTATATGCATCTTAGCCTAGCCTGCATTGGTTGCTGAGTACATGCATCTTAGCCTTGCCTGCATTGGTTGATGAGTATATGCATCTTAGCCTAGCCTGCATTGGTCAATGAGTATATGCATCTTAGCCTAGCCTGCATTGGTTGATGAGTATCTTAGCCTAGCCTGCATTGGTTGACGAGTATATGCATCTTAGCCTAGCCTGCATTGGTTGACGAGTATAAGCATCTTAGCCTAGCCTGCATTGGTCGATGAGTATATGCATCTTAGCCTAGCCGGCATTGGTCGATGAGTATATGCATTTTAGCCTAGCCTGCATTGGTTGACGAGTACAAGCATCTTAGCCTAGCCTGCATTGGTTGACGCGTATATGCATCTTAGCCTAGCCTGCATTGGTTGATGAGTATCTTAGCCTAGCCTGCATTGGTTGACGAGTATAAGCATCTTAGCCTAGCCTGCATTGGTTGACGAGTATCTTAGCCTAGCCTGCATTGGTTGATAAGTATATGCATCTTAGCCTAGCCTGCATTGGTTGACGAGTATATGCATCTTAGCCTAGCCTGCATTGGTTGACGAGTATATGCATCTTAGCCTAGCCTGCATTGGTTGACGAGTATATGCATCTTAGCCTAGCCTGCATTGGTTGCTGAGTACATGCATCTTAGCCTTGCCTGTTCTGGTTGATGAGTATATGCATCTTAGCCTAGCCTGCATTGGTTGACGAGTATATGCATCTTAGCCTAGCCTGCAATGGTTGACAAGTATATGCATCTTAGCCTAGCCTGCATTGGTCGATGAGTATATGCATCTTAGCCTAGCCTTCATTGGTTGACGAGTATCTTAGCCTAGCCTGCATTGGTTGACGAGTATATGCATCTTAGCCTAGCTTGCATTGGTCGATGAGTATATGCATCTTAGCCTAGCTTGCATTGGTCGATGAGTATATGCATCTTAGCCTAGCCTGCATTGGTTGATGAGTATATGCATCTTAGCCTAGCCTGCATTGGTCGATGAGTATATGCATCTTAGCCTAGCCAGCACTGGTTGACAAGTATTTTAGCCTAGCCTGCATTGGTTGACGAGTATATGCATCTTGGCCGAGCCTGCATGGGTCGATGAGTATATGCATTTTAGCCTAGCCTGCATTGGTCGATGAGTATATGCATCTTAGCCTGGCCTGCATTGGTTGATGGGTGCATGCATCTTAGCCTAGCCTGCATTGGTTGATGGGTACATGCATCTTAGCCTAGCCTGCATTGGTCGATGAGTACATGAATTTTAGCCTAGCCTGCACTGATTGACGAGTATCTTAGCATAGCCTGCATTGGTCGATAAGAATATGCATCTTAGCCTAGCCTGCATTGGTCGATGAGAATATGCATCTTAGCCTAGCCTGCTTTGGTCGATGAGAATATGCATCTTAGCCTAGCCTGCATTGGTCGATGAATATATGCATCTTAGCCTAGCCTGCATTGGTTGATGAGTATATGCATCTAAGCCTAGCCTGCATTGGTCAATGAGTACATGCATCTTAGCCTAGCCTGCATTGGTTGACGAGTGCATCTTAGCCTAGCCTGCAATGGTTGACGAGTGCATCTTAGCCTAGCCTGCAATGGTTGACGAGTGCATCTTAGCCTAGCCTGCATTGGTTGATGAACATATGATATGTTAAATCTGAGAGTAGCGCTAAATATCACGAGAATAACCCCAAGTAGAGGGAGAATACATAAGACGACTTCCACCGGCCAGCGTAATGATAGGCGGACTACTAGGATACAATCGAACTATCTCTAGTCCAGAATAATCAGAACCGATAAAACCCACGGTCACAAATTGTGCCTTGGAAGGAAACGCTTTTACTTTGAATAATTTTCTGAAAATTTTTAATTGAACGTACGAAATGTGAGGTATTCTTGACTGTCACTGGCGGCCTGCACTACAAGATCAAGCTGATACGACGAGGACTTGCTATGACAAAAGACTGTCGAGCTGTCGTGCGATAACATGGTCGGCATTGTCCTACAGAGACATAGTCTCTAAACGCTGTGGGCGAGGATACGGGATAGGCAGACGGTATCGTCCTCAGAGTGTATACCAATGCGACGAGTCATTTTAAAACTAGAGAAATTAATATCACAAAAAAATACAGTAACCAATTATTTAATAAAAAACGAGAAACGAGTTCAACGCCGGCACGTTGTGAAGCTAATTTCAGGGATTAAACAAAGTCGAAGAACTGGGACATCAAAAGATAACACAGAGCAAGAAGAAAGGTTACAATAAGTGAAACCTTGACACAAATGCTGCGATAACAGAACAAAAATGGGTGCAATTGCTACGGATTATCGTAGTCTCTTTACAAAGGACTGAAATAAAGTGTTATTTAGTTTGTGAAAGGGTTTCAGGCACACGACCAATCGGCTGCGTTCCGGAGGATGACAGACAGGACGGTGAGACGAGGCTATCTACATTGAGGGGGCGAAAGATCAATGTATCAGGGAAATTGACGGTGCTGGGACGGTGAATGGAGGGTGGATCAGGAGGGTACATCGACTGGGGAAACATTGGTCTAACAAGTGCCGGAACAAGGAGAGGAAGTTACAGTAACTTGGGAATGATTGGTCTATGTACATTGATGGAAAAATTGGTTTATCAAGTGGGTATATTGCCTGAAGAAAGATTGGCCTATCAAGTACCGGGATGGTGGAGGGAAGGTAAATTGACAGGAAAGATGTGTCTATTCACTTAAGAGACAGATGTCTAGCAAGTTCCGGAGCGGTGAGGTTGGGTACATCGACTGAGGAAAGATAGGTCAATCAAGAGGGTAAATTGACTGAGGAGAGATTTGGGTCTATCATGAGCCAAAACGGTACCTAAGAAAGATTGGCCTATTAAGTAACGAGACGGTGAAGGTTGGGTGCATTGACTGAAGAACGATAAGTCTATCAAATAGCGAGACGGTGAAGGTTGGGTGCATTGACTGAAGAACGATAAGCCCATCAAGTAACGAGACGGTGAAGGTTGGGTGCATTGACTGAAGAACGATAAGTCTATCAAATAGCGAGACGGTGAAGGTTGGGTGCATTGACTGAAGAACGATAAGTCTATCAAGTAACGAGACGGTGAAGGTTGGGTGCATTGACTGAAGAACGATAAGTCTATCAAGTAACGAGACGGTGAAGGTTGGGAGCATTGACTGAAGAACGATAAGCCTATCAAGTAACGGAAGGGAACTTAGGAAAGCTTGGTCAATCACGTACGGGGACGGAGAGGAAAGAGTACATTGACTAAGGAAAGTTTGGCTCTTCACTGACCTGAAGCTAAAGATATACATTTTCCAACAACAAAGGTAAAAATAGGTTAACAATAATAGAATAAAAAATAATAGTTAGAACAATGAATAATAATGAAAATAATGGTGAAAGGGTAACGTTGACACAGCTGCATACATTATTAGTGGTGTTATTAGTACTATTAGTACTAATGAGTAATTATTGGTAGTGTCGTTACCTTTGCCTGTTCGTCTTCGTCATCTGAGTCCTGAAGACAGGGATGAAAGTAAAGCCTTTAAAAAACACTTTACCTTGGAATAGAAAAGAATAAAAGGAATATTCTTCCTCTAAGACAAGTTAAATAATATTAATAACGACATAAACGGAATCACGGTACCCAAATTTTGTAATGAATAGAGAGCCATCGGAGAGGAAATGAATCATGGTGAGGGAATCAGAAGAGAGTACAGAAGAATTTAAGATAAAGGAGGGAAGAGGAAGGACACTATTAGCCATCCCTAGCTACCAAACATGTTTTTGATCTCGCTAAGATAAAGACTGAAAGTTGTCTAAGAACTAGAAGATATACAATGAATATAAACATAACAACAAGGCCTCTCTAAATCATTCCACTTCAAAACTAATCTTCCAACTAACAAACAGCAAACTAGTTTGGGCTAAAAACCTTGTTGTTATCTTCCAACGCTGGTAAACCGCATGCACGCATACAGATACAGACACTAGGCCGCATCCCCCAGAAAGGGGGGTGGCCGACGGCAAGGCGCACCTCCTACCCTCATACGCTCACACTCACACGACTTAGCCCTTTCGTACTAAAGGGTCCGGCCGGTAACCCCGCAACATTCACTCCGGGTCACGAGTGCAGTCCGAGGATCCGTTGTCAGCAGCGGGGCCCGACAGTTTTCACTGATTTACCCCCGTCACGTCATAATGGCCGGACCCCCCCCACCCACGACCATCCCGACAACGGGATGCCAAGGGCGGGGAATCACATCAAAGCAGCGTCAAAATCAACCATTCACAACCATTCTCCACTCACGCCTGTTCATTGCACGCTCTCTCGCTACTTCCACATTCATGTCTCTCCTTCCTAACGCCTGCTTCACACCATCCATCCACCCACCCAAACTTCGGTCTATTTCTAGGCCTGCGACCACTCGCCTCTGCATTTATCACCCTTTTCACCAATCTGCCTTCGTCCATCCTCTCCCTGTGCCCGAATCATCTCAGAACACGCGAATCCACTCTGCCCTCCAACTCCTTCACCATCCCTGTTCTGTTTCGAACCACGTCGTTGGTGATCCGGTCTCTCAGCGTTACTACAGCCATGCTCCTCAAACATTTCATCTCGAAAACATTCAACCTTCTTCTCCCCTCTGCTCTCACCCTCCAAGCTTCAGCTTCGTAGAGCACAGATGAAACAACAACACCCTCATACAGCCCTCTCTCTGCTTCCATCCCCAACGTCCTACAGCTCATTACACTCTTCAGTGCACCCAACACTTTACATCCCTCCTCCACTCGCGCCTTCACTTCAGTTTCCACTAGTTCAGTTCTCTCCACATGGGAGCCCAGATATTTAAAACACTGAACTTCCTATAAAGAGCTCTACATTTAGGGGGGCACTAAGTTTGCTCGCATCGACAGTCCTCGAGCATCTCATTACTTTACTCTTACCCACGTTCACTCGAAGCTTCCTCCTCTCATACACTCTACTAAACTCAGACACTAGCCTACATAGCTTCTACTCTGAATCCGCAACCAGGGCCATATCATCAGCAAATAGCAACTGGCTCAACTGCCAAACATGCACGCATGTTTTCTCATATAGAAAATGAATTACGTCTTTTGACCAGTCAAGTCTACATCAACAGTAACAAAACATTCAACGCTTCTTTTGCAATACCAATCAAATTGACAAGACCACTGGTTAAAGGAGGAGTGATTCCAGCTGCGACAGCCGGTTAGATTGCCCCTTAAGTATGAGCGTTCGACCAGCACTTGTGAGACAGCACACACCACTCAGTGTGGGGAGAGTTACAGCAACATGGGTCATTTAGTGGAACATGCTGGAGCAACACTGACCTCTTGAAGGATCTCCTAAACAAAGCAGCAAGGAGTATGCCATGAACCTAATAGGTGAACATGAATAAACCTAATAGGTCAAGTCGCCGAATCAAGGACCAAAACTAGGTGACCGAATCAACGACCCAAGTCCCTCAACAACTAACGCGCAGAACTCTATCACAACAAAGTCTTCACGCTTCACCGTGCTCAGTGTTTCTCGGTACTCCGAGAGGCACCGCCAAATGTTCCCTACAACACAGTTCTCAGAGTTATGCGCTAGCATCTACTATGCGACCTAGCAGCAACTGTGAGGCAAATATCAACGGGCACAGATGGGGTTACATCAATCTTGATCATACGAGGATAATTGTTAAGACTGATCATCAACAACCAAAGCCTGAAGGATCAAACAAGTGAATTAGCATCAGTTCAACATCATTGCCCAGTAGCTCAGTCTTTCACCAGAGCATGTCACTAAATAATACGGATCCTCAAGTCGCTCATCTTCCTGTTGAACTGTTCATTCATTTGTTTGTCAGAGAGGGACTGGTAAGGTAGTATACAGTACTCTCTTGGTTGATACTAAACTGGTAAAATTTCGTCAACACATTCCTCGCTTTAATGTATAGGTTGTTGTTGTTGTCGGTAGATGCAAGCTCGAAACGATGACTGTCTTGAGGTTTACGCTGGGAGATGAGGATATGATCTTGTGTGAATAAATCTAAAATTATTATGCAAGCTTGTACAAGACTAAATTAGATTAAATTAGAGTGAAAGATTGATAGCGCGTTGGTCATGAAAGAGTAGGTATGATACATCAAAAGTGCTAGCTAAGTCTACGTTAATAAGAGAAAATCTGAAGACGATGGATGCAAACTCCTACTGTTGAATTAAGATAGATTCGAAGCTAAACAAACTAGTTATTTTGACTTGGGTGGCCTGAAAACGACCAAAACTTCTACCTACATGATAAAGAAAGTTGAGGTGGAGCACTGCAACAATGAACCAAAGGGCCGCATTGTTGAACTAAAATTCTAATGTACAAGTTAATCAAGATTAGCATCAGAATATCGTTTATTAACTATAAGGATAGTCCATTTAATCACAAGCTGATCATACTATCAATTAAACTCGTTCAGATAATTCTTTACTATTCTACATGATACAATTCGATAATGGCTACCGTAAAATACTCGCTTCTGTATCATGTTCCTACTGAATTGCTATCACTTTGCGTTCCACTTCACTGGAAGCCACTGAACGTAAAGGGCCCTCGCCGAGCAGCCCAGCTAAACAGTACGGTCGGGCCATCGTTCGTGATGGCCACGATACTCTATTGAGACGCATAGCATAATTGATTCCTCTGACTTTCATAACGTGAATTTGGACGAAGAAATTGGAAGAAGTATCTAGAGAGAGTTTGCTGCCCAACACAGATTACCGTCGGCCCTCGCTCTGGTAACGATAAGCCGACGATATCTCAGCCTTCTTGGTTACCTAGAAGACAAGGCCGACTTCCTTCATTTGTGTGCCACACTCGTCTAAACAACCCCAGGATGAATCAGACTGGTGTCTACAATATAAAGACCATCAAACCGAGAATTCACCTTAGTACAGATCCTACCAAGCAGAGTAGCTATTTGAAAGATACAATAAAAGTATGGAGAGGGGTTAATAAGAGTGTGAGCCTAATAAAGTATTATTCCTTTTTCCTCAGCCTGGCCCTCAACAGATGTCGACCTTCCCTCTCAAAAATGTTCTTGTCAAAAACCCACAATACTTTTTCCTCGTTATAACTGGACATGTTGACAAGACAAACTAGTTTGGTTGGCGGACGATGCAACGCCCCCGTGCTTTTAGCATTCAGTGACAGCGTGCGACAGATAAACACAACACACAACTACACGGGACACTAAGTCTTAGACAACTACACAAAGTTGGATGGAGTAGGTCAGACATGTTGGGAAGAAATAGGAACGTGAAGAAGAAATCTGCATCAGGATTCCAATTGACCTTGTTGGTCACATAAATTGTTCAAGTATTTGTCGCACATATGGAAGACATTGATAGTTCGGATCGAAAATATATCAGCGAAATGAATTTAAAGAATAGCATGATAAAATGATTACAATCTGGTCTCATGGATGACAACACTCTCTGAATGTTCGTGTTACAAATACAGCTAGGTATAGAAGACTCTTATATGCAGCTATGTATGTAAGAGTCGGCCGCCGTGGCTGACTGGTTAGCGTTCCTGACAGCAGTATCAGCCTTTACTGCTGCATGTCACGAGTTCGAGCCTCGGCAAGAAGACAGCCGGTCGAGGGCCGAGCGATCGGATGTCTCCCTCTTCTGTGTCAGCCTACTCAACCGAGGGAAACGGCTGTATGTCTACGCAGGTAAATAAGAGTACAAGTTTTATTTCTGTGTAATATTTTAGTCGAACTACGAAGAACACATCAAAATTACTCTCAAATTGCACGCAATATTTTTGTATATTCTTGTTGGCACCGCGGATATGTGTTGATCATGTACGTCGTGAAAAGAGGACGACTCACCGGGAGTATTTTAAAAAGTGGAGTACAGCAGGAGTGGGCGGGCCAACTGACCAGACGCTAACGAGGCCATTACTCGGTCCAATTTGACAGAGGCAAACATAGACGAAGTAATGAGAAAACTTTGGTCAGTATTGCCTGAACAGAAAGACCATAACCTTGTCAAAGTTTGCCGGAGTAAAGATGTACACATTAATAAATAAAAAAATACGCATTGCTGAAAGAGGATGACAAAGGGAGAGACCGGAAAGGAGGTAGTGGTGAAAGATGAAAACGGCCAGTTGTTAATGAAAAGTGGTGCTGTACGGAAAAGGTGTGCCGAGTATTATTATGAGTTGTTGAATTTCGAAGATGACAGCAAGGCTGACATTGTTGCTGTGGGTGGTGGAGCTTGAATGCCAGTTTTGAGAGGAAGACTTGTGGCGGACAATACCAGGGAAGAAGTGCAGGAGGCGGTGGAGGTGATGAAAGTAGGGAAAGCCCTTGGTTTGGATGGCGTTGCGACCGAGTGCCTGAAGAAGGGTGGAGTAACGATTGTCGAATGATTGGTGAGGTTACTGAACTTCTGTTTTGTGGCAGGTGTGGTACCGAGTGAGTGGCGCAGTGCCTGCATTGTTCCGCTATATAAGGGCAAAGGAGATAAAAATGAATGCTGCAACTCGAGAGGTATCAGTCTGTTAAGTGTGGTTGATAAGTTGTACGGGAGAGTGCTGAACAATAGGATTCGAGACTGTACGGACTGTGTAATTGGGGAGGAACAGTGTGGCTTTATGAGTGGTCTAGGGTGTGGCGATCAGATTTTTGCAGTGAGACAGGTCTGTGAGAATTACCTTACAAAAAGAAAGGATGTGTTCTGTGCCTTCATGGATCTGGAGAAGGCATACGACAGGATTGACAGGAAAACGCTGTGGAGGGTGTTGCGTTTGTATGGAGTAGGCGGACATCTGTTGAAAGCGGTGCAGTTTCTATGTTGGCAGTCGAGCATGTGTCAGAGTGGGAAGAGAGGCGAGGGATTGGTTCACAGTGAAAGTGGGATTAAGAGAAGGCTGCGTGATGTCTCCCTGGATGTTCAATCTCCATATGGATTGAGTGGTCAGGGAGGTGGACGCGAGTGTGCTAGGTCGTGGCTTGGAACTGTTGGAAGCTAATGGGCGAAGTTGGCAGTTGAGCCAGTTGCTATTTGTTGATGATACGGCCCTGGTTGCGGATTCAGAGGAGAAGCTATGTAGGCTAGTGCCTGAGTTTGGTAGAGTGTGTGAGAGGAGGAAGCTTCTAGTGAACGTCAGTAAGAGTAAAGTAATGAGATGCTCGAGGACTGTTGATGCGAGCAAATAAGTATCACCCTAAATGGAGAGCTCATGGAGGAAGTTCAGTGTTTTAATTATCTGGGCTCCCATGTGGAGATGACTAAACTAGTGGAAACTGAAGTGAAGACGCAAGTGAAGGAGGGGTGTAAAGTATTGGTTGCAATGAAAAGTGTAATGAGCTGTAGGACGTTGGGGATGGAAGTGAAGAGAGGGCTGTATGAGGGTGTTGTTGTCCCAGCTGTGCTTTACGGAGCTAAGACTTGCGGGTGAGAGCAGGTCTTAGCTGCTCTCATGGCTGGAGTAATGCTGAGGACGTGGTTCGAATCAGAACAGGAATGGTGAAGAAGTTGGAGGACAGTGTAGATTCGCGTGTTCCGAGATGGTTCGGGTACATGGAGAGGATGGATGAAGGGAGATAGGTAAAAATGGTGATGAATGCGGAGGCGAGTGGCCGCAGGCCTAGAGGTAGACCGGGTGGATGGTGTGAAGCAGGCGTTAGGAAGGAGAGACATGAATGTGGAAGTAGCAAGAGAGCCTGCAATGAACAGGCGTGAGTGGAGAATAATTGTGAATGGTTGATTTTGACGCTGCTCTGATGTGCTTTCCCGTCCTTGGCATCACGTCCGGCCATCATGACGTGGTGGGGGGAAACCAGTGAAAACTGTCGGGCCCGCAGCTGACAACGGATTTTCGGACCGCACTCGTGAGCCAGAGTGTGTGTTGCGGGGTTACCGGCCGGACCCTTTAGCACAAAAGGGCTAAGTTGTGTGAGTGTGAGCGTATGAGGGTGTGAGGTGCGCTTTGCCGTCGGTCACCTCTCTTTCTGGGGGAAGCGGCATTGCGTCTGTATTTGTATCATTGCTGAAATTATCAACCCCTGCCGCCATGACGCTACAAATGCCTACTCCTTGCTCTGTCATCAACGAGCTGCCTGACCTTCTAAGAGTTCAGTTTTAGACGGTGCCGTGGGCCTAAGAAGCGTAACCACGTGATCTCTCGCACCAGGGCACCCTGACCCCCGGGCTGCTAACCTTTCAATGACTCTGTTACGTAAATATTTAAAACCATTCACGAACTAGCAGCCGATGAAACATATTAGCAGCAAGAACCAAGCAATCCTCAATATATGATGGGACTAACAAGGCGATCAAACATAGCAGCAAGAACCAAGCACTCCTCAATATAAGATGGGACTAACAGCCGATCAAACATATTAGCAGCAAGAACCAAGCACTCCTCAATATATGATGGGAAATTAAGGCGAACTCTTTGAAATCAGCCATTAATCGCGATCTCGCGAATATACGTCAATACCGCGAGCAATCGGCCACCTCACGGATACAGGGCAGTTTACGAGCAATCGGCCACCTCACGGATACAGGGCAGTTTACGAGCAATCGGCCACCTCACGGATACAGGGCAGTTTACGAGCAATCGGCCACCTCACGGATACAGGGCAGTTTACGAATAATTGGCCACCTCACGGATACAGGGCAGTTTACGAGCAATCGGCCACCTCACGGATACAGGGCAGTTTACGAGCAATCGGCCACCTCACGGATACAGGGCAG
>SDVV010036859.1:0-10904 GCA_016164225.1 Gammarus roeselii
CTCCCAAGTCCCTCGGGTTCCCGAAACCTCGGGTCCTCGAGTCCCGCGGATCCCACGAGTACCTCCTCTCCCTGGGTCACCTTCTCTCAACCAACCTCGTTACATATAATAATAATGATAACAAATTCAAAATTTATCACCATGAAAAAAGGGCAGAGAAAAATAATAGAGCCCAAGCAAGAAGAAATAATAAAATACTAAAATAAAGTGTTAATGATCTATAAAATGAATAAGCATCCATCCACCCCAATACACACCAGAACAATGCAGGCACTGCGCCACTCAATTGGTACCACGCCTGCCACAAAACACAAGTTCAGTAACCTCACCAACCATTCAACAATCGTTACTCCACTCTGTTTGAGGCACTCGGTCGCAACGCCATCCAAACCAGGGGCTTCCCCTGCTTTCATCACCTCCACCGCCTCCTGCACCTCTTCCCTGGTAATGTCCGCCACAAGTCTCTCACAAAACTGGCATCCGAGTACCACTACCCACAGCAACTATGTCAGCCTCTCTGTCATCCTCGACATTCAACAAGTGATCAAAATACTCGGCCCACCACTTCCGTACATCACCACTTCCCAACAACAACTGGCCGTTTTCATCTTCCACCACTTCCTCCTTTCCGGGCTCTCCCTTTCTCACCCTCTTCACCTCTATCCAGAAAATCTTTTTATTCTCAAAATTCTGGCACACATGTCTGCCCCCCCTGGCATGAGCGTCCCTTTTGGCTCTCTTCACCACCCGTTTCACCTCGTTTCTCCTCTATAGCCTTCATAGGCCACCACCGATTTCACCTGCAACCACTCCTCAAATGCTTCTCTTTTCCGTGCTACCTCCTCGTTCCACCACTCGCAACTTTTCCTTCTGCACCCAGCAACACGGCGCGCACCACACACATTCTTTGCTCATCTCAGCAAAGCATCTCTTAACGTCTCCCATTCTTCCTCCACATCTCTCAGGTCCTGTCCTCTCACGTTATCATATTCTTCTCTCAACATCTGTTGGAACTCCCAAGCTCTGCTTTTCACATTCCGTTCACTCACTTTCACTACTTCTCTTTCTCCTCAAACACTTTTGTTGCCCTTCCACCACTGCTCCACTCTTAATCTACCTCCCACCAGCAGATGGTCAGACACTCCTCCACCTTCCCCTCTCAACACCCGCACATCCAACAGGCTCCCCACCAATCTCCTCGAGATCAGCACAAAATCCATCAGCGCTCTCTCCACCACTGCACCACGGGCCATCCTTACCCATGTGTACTTGTGCATATCTCGCTTCTTGAAGAAACTGTTCCCGACCACCAACTCCTGCTCCATACACAGACCTTTCAGGTTTTCTCCACGGTCATTTCTACCGGGAACGCCACACCCTCCTATCACATTTTCCACCACTGCATCTCCAACTCTCGCATTGAGGTCACCCAGTACAACTACATTGAATTGACCTCTAAAACTCTCAATATACTCACTCAGGTCAGTCCAGAATTGCTTCCTCTCTTCCTCACTCCTCTCGCTACCTGAACCATATGCACTCACAAATACCCATCTTTCTACGCCTAACTTAACTTTCACCCACATCAATCTTGAGGACACCTCTTTCCACGCGGTAACGCTACTAACCAACCGATCAGGTAATATCAAGACTACACATTCTCGTGCCCAACCTTCCTCCACACCAGACTTTCTTCCACTCAACACACCAAACTCACATTCTTCCTTACCTTTCAATTTCGTCTCCCTCAGCGCCAACACATCAAACTTCCTCCTCACAAACATCTCTCCAATCTCCCTCCTCTTTACAACATTCGTACTACAGCCAGGTACATTCAGCGACCCTAACAATAGGGTTTGGAGAGGCGTGAGCTTCTCTTCTCCCCGCTCGTCTTGCTGTCGTTGAGGAAGGGTCTTACAGAGAAAGAGATTCCTAGCCCCTTCGCCCCGCCCCTTTTAGTCGCCTTTTACGACACGCAGGGGTTACGGTAGCACGATTCTACTCCCGGCTACGGGGTGCCCTTTCAGTCGCCTCCTACGACAGGCTGTGGATACGGTAGCAAAATTCTAGCGCCCCGGCTACAAGGCTACAAGGATAGACAACATGACGTTCAGAATAGCTGTAATGTATTGTTTATGTGCTAGACATTGTAAAATGTATATTTTATTGTCAATAGCTACACTCGGCCAAATGAATAAATTTATAACAGTAATATTATGAGCGAATGATGACCTGTTGACACACACTTAGTTATACAGAAACAGACACGAGGCTGAATCCGCCAGTAAGGGGAGTGGCCGACGCAAGGCGCATCTCACACTCCATTCATACCATCGGCAAAGCAATCTTAGCTCTTTAGCGCTAACGGGTCCAGCCAGGACCCCGTAACACCCACTTCGGGTCAGGAGTTAGGTCCAAGATCAGTGTCAGCAGCAGGGTCCGACAACGTTTACTTGTTTAGCCCTGCTGGTCATTGTTGATGGATCATCCCCACCCATGTCCATCTCGTTTCTCAAGGTGACCCCAAGGACGGGAAAGCACATGATCACAGACACAGATACAGACACTGGTCCGAATCCATCGGAGAGGGAGGTGGCTGACGGCAAGGCGCATCTCACACTCCTCTCCTACACTCATAAAACTTTGCCTTATTTTGCTAAAGTGTATGGCCGGGAGACCCCGCAACACACCCTCCGGGTCATGAGTGCGGTCCAACGTCAGTGTCGGCAGCAGGGCCCGACAGTGTGACTGGTTCATCCCTGCCTCGTGATGATGACCGAAATCCCCCGCCCACGACCATCCAGTCTCTCGACGAGATGCCAAGAGCGAGAAAACACATCAGGGCAGCGTCAAAATCGTCCATTTTCAATCGTTCCAGTGCACGTGCTCTCGCTACCCACACTCAAGTCTCTCCTTCCCAACAAAGGTTTTACACCATCCACCCACCCAAACTTTGGTCTCCCTCTAGGCCTACGTCCACTCGCATCTGCCTTCGAATCCCGTTCCACTAATCTCTCTTCATCCACCCTCACCATGTGCCCGAACCCTCTCAGAACACGCGAACCAACTTTGTCCTCCAACTTCTTCACCATCCCCGTTCTAACTCGTGCCACATCGTAATTGATCCTGTCTCTCAGCGTCGCACTAGCCGTGCTTCTCAAATATTTCATCCCGGAGACATTCAACTTTCTTCTCTCTTCTGCTCTCACCCATCAAGTCTCAGCTCCGTAGAGCCCAGTTGGGACAACTACACCCTCATACAGCCTTCTCTTTGCTTCCATCCACGACTTCCTACATCTCATTACACTCTTCAGTGCATCTAACACTGATACCTCTCGTGCCTTCACTTCAGTTTCCGCTAGTTCAGTCTTCTCCACATGGGAGCCCAGATACTCAAAACACTGAACTTCCTCCAATAACTCTCCATTTAGATGGAGACTAATTCTGCTCGCATCGACATTTTTCGAGCATCAGATTACTTTACTTTTACCCATGTTCTCTCAAAGCTTCCTCCTTTCACACACTCAACACAACTCAGATACTAGCCTACACAGCTTCTCCTCTGAATCCGTCAACAGCACCGTATCATCCGCTAACAGTAACTGGCTCAACTGCAAACTCGGCCTATTCGTTTCTAACAGCTCCATGTCACGACCTAATACTCTAGCGTCCACCTCACTAACCACTCCATCCATGCAGAGATTGAACAGCCAGGGAGACAAAGCGCAGCTTTGTCTCGGACCCACTTTCACTGTAAACCAGTAATCACCTTGCTCCGCACTCTGACAAACGCTCTGCTGTCAACATATACAATCTGAACTGCTTTCAACAGATTTTCACCCATTCAATACAAATGCAATACCCTCCACAGTGCTTCCTTATCAGCCCTGTCCTTGGCCTTATTCAAATCCATGAAAGCCCAGAATGCATCATTTCCCTTCGCAAGGTACTTCTTATAGACTTATCTCACTGCAAAAATTTGATCGGCACAGACTCTTCTACTCCTAAAACCACACTGTTCTTCCCCAATTGTGCCATCCATACAGTCTGTAATCCTTTTGATCAGCACTCGCCCGTACAACTTATCAACCACACATAATAAACTGATACCTCTTGAGTTGCAGCACTTATGTTCATCTGCTTTGCCCTTGTACAGCAAAACAATGCAAGCACTGCGCCACTCAATCAGCATCATGCTCGCTACAAAACACAATTTCAGTAGCCTCACCAGCCATTCAACAATCGTTACTCAACCCCTTTTCAGGCACTCGGCCGCAACGCCATTCAAACCAGGGACCTTCCCTGTTTTCATTACTTTTACCGTATCCTGCCCCTTTTCCCTTATAATGTCTGCAACAAGTCTCTCCAAAAACCGGCATCCGTGCACCACCACCCACAGCAACAGTGTCAGCCTTTCTGTCATCCTCGACATTCAACAACTCGTCAAAATACTTGGCGCACCTTTTCTGTATAACACCACTTTCTGTCAACAACTGGTCGTTTTCATCTTTCACTGCCTCCTCCTTTCTGGTGTCCCCCTTTCTCACCCTCTTCACCTCTTTCCAGAACATCTTATTGTTCTCCTCAAAATTCTGTCACAACAATCTGCTGCACCTGGCATCAGTGTCTCTTTTGGCAAATTCACCAGCCACTTTACCTCTTTTGTCTTCTTTTCATAGTTGTCATAGGCCGCCATCGACCTCGCCTGCAACCACTTCTCAAAAGCTTGTATTTTCTGCGCCACCGCCAGTTTGACCTCCTCATCGCAGCTCTTCCTTCTGCCCCCGCCCACACGGCGCACACCACACACATTTTTCGCACATCACAACACCGCATCTCTGAACGTCTCCCATTCTTCCATCACATCTCACATGTCCTGCCTTCTCACGTAGCATATTCCTCCTTCAACGCCTGCTGGAATTCTTCACCTCTGTTTTCCACATTCAGTTCACTCACCTTCACTACCTCTCTTCCTCCTACCACCCTTTTGTTCCCCTGCCACCTCTACTCCAGTCAAAATCTTCCTTCCGCCAGCAGATGGTCAGGTACTCCTCCACCCTCCCCTCTCAGCACCCGCACATCCAACAGCCTTCCCACCACTCTCCTTAAATCAGCACAAAACCCATCAGCGCTCTCTCCACCACTGCACCATGGGCCTTCCTTACCAATGTGTACCTGTGGAAATCTTGCTTCTTGAACACGCTGTTTCCAACATCCAGCTCTCGCTCCATGCACAGACCAGTCAGATTTAAACCACTATCATTTCTTCCAAGAACGTCATACCTCCCAGCAACATTCTTAGCCACTACATCTCCAACTCTCACATTAAGCTCGCCCAGTACAACCAAATTGAATTGACCTCTAAAACTCTCAATACACTCACTCAGGTCAGTCAAAAATACACTCACTCAGGTCACTTCCCCTCACTCCTCTTGCTATTAGGTACGCACGCACTCACATATATACATCTTTCTATACCTAACTCAACTTTTACCAACATTAATCTTGAGATTTCCTTCCACTTGGTGACACTACTAGCCAATCGATCACTCGATATCAACACAACACCTTCTAGTGCCCAACCTTCTTCCAGGCCCAACCTTGCCATACCAAACTCACATTCGTCCTCACACCCTAACAGCAGAGTTTGGAGAGGTGTGAGCCTCTCCTCCCCCACTTGTCTTGCCTTCTTTTAGGGAGGATTTTACAGAGGAGAGGATTATTAGCACCCTAGTTCCGCCCCTATTAGTTGTCTTTTACAAAACGCAGGGGTTGTGGCAGCACAATTATAACTCTCCGGCAACAGGGCTCCCCTTTAGTTGCCTTCCACGACACGTAGGGGTTACGGTAGCACGATTCTAACTACCCCGGCTACGTTCACATAGCAGGTAATATCGTATCTTGATAAGTTTGTATTCGGGAATTACAAAGAAATCTGGGGCATCAGTGTTTCGGAAGGTTATACTGTAGGCCTTGGAGCAAGGGTTCTGTGGTTTGGTCCAGTGTGCATGCTAAGAAATTGCAGAGGCTCCGTAACCCTTCAACATACCAGCTGCATATGCTATTAGGAATGAAGTTGGGGTGTAGCAAGATGTGTAGAATTCGTTTGGTAAAATTCAAGGGCGAGTGTACTTCAATGCTCAGTGTTGTTTGACAAAATGGGTATTTTTTGTAATGCAAGTACATTGCTCAGGCATTACAACGTGGGTTAGATACTTCAATCCATGTTTGTGAACGTTTTCCAGTGAACCTCCTAGTTGTTGTATAAGTGATTCCATCGTATTGAAATGTTCAATTGAGGGGTCAATATACTTGCTTCGCTATCTTTAAGCGTTATGAGGATGCAAATAGAGAATGGTGCTGGTTCGTTTTCCTGCAAAGGAGTGTCAACATGGGAGGAATGCGTCAAGGCCATGACTTCTCGTGGGTTAATCCTGTAGTCTTCTGAGAACTGGAGGATTTCTCTTTCCTTCAGTCCTGGAGGCAGTCTTTGTGTCTCGTAGGATCCCGTTTGTCATGGTCGTCTAGAGAGCAGTGTGAAGATCTTTGTCTCCCATTACAATTATTGTGCGTGTGCCCGTATTTCCGGCAATTATAGCAACGCATCGAACGTTTGATGAAGAGGGGAACCCTGGCTCTTCTGTCAAGGAAGGTTATTCTTTGGTATTTCGGCGGGAGTAGGGCAGATGAATATTTTTATGTACACAGTCCACGTACATGATAAATCCTGTGATAAACTCATCGGCCAAATACTTGCTCTGTCCACACAGTCCACGTACACAACAAGTCCGGTGATGAACTTATCGGCCAGTTCCTTGCTTCGTCCACACAGTCCACGTACACAACAAGTCCGGTGATGAACTCATTGGCCAGTTTCTTTCTTTGTCCACACAGCACGTACATAACAAGTCCGGTGATGAAATCATCAGCCCGTTTCTTTCTTCGTCCACAGAGTCCACGTATATACATAACATGACTGGTGATAAACTCATCGGCCAGTTCCTTGCTTTGTCCACACAGTCCACGTACATAACAAGTCCAGTTATGAACTAACTCTTTGGCCAGTTTCTTTCTTCGTCTACACAGCCCCCGTACAACAAGTCCGGCAATGAACTCATCGGCCAGCTCCTTGCTTCGTCCACACAGTCCACGTACACAACAAGTCCGGTGATGAACTCATCCGCCAGTTCTTTGCTTCGTCCACACAGTCCATGTACATAACAAGTCCGGTGATGAACTCATCAGCCAGTTCCTTGCTTCGTCCACACAGTCCATGTACAGAACAAGTTCTGTGATGAAATCATCAGTCAGTTCCATGCTTCGTCCACACAGTCCACCTACACAACAAGTCCGGTGATGAACTCATCAGCCAGTTTCTTTCTTTGTCCACAGAGTCCATGAACATAACAAGTCCGGTGATGAACTCATCCGCCAGTTCCTTGCTTCGTCCACACAGTCTATGTACATAACAAGTCCGGTGATGAACTCATCAGCCAGTTCCTTGCTTCGTCCACACAGTCCATGTACATAACAAGTCCGGTGATGAACTCATCAGCCAGTTCCTTGCTTCGTCCACACAGTCCATGTACATAAGTCCGGCGATGAACTCATCAGCCAGTTCCTTGCTTCGTCCACACAGTCCATGAACATAACAAGTCCGGCGATGAACTCATCAGCCAGTTCCTTGCTTCGTCCACACAGTCCAGGTGCATAACAAGTTTGGTGATGAACTCATCAGCCAGTTCCTTGCTTCGTCCACACAGTCCACGTACATAACAAATCCGGTGATGAACTCATCAGCCAGTTTCTGTCTTCGTCCACACAGTCCACGTACATAACAAGTCCGGTGATGAACTCATCAGCCAGTTCCTTGCTTCGTCCAGACAGTCCAGGTGCATAACAAGTCCGGTGATGAGCTCATCCGCCAGTACCTTGCTTTGTCCAAACAGTCCATGAACATAACAAGTCCGGTGATGAACTCATCCGCCAGTTCCTTGCTTCGTCCACACAGTCCATGTACATAACAAGTCCGGTGATGAACTCATCAGCCAGTTCCTTGCTTCGTCCACACAGTCCATGTACATAACAAGTCCGGTGATGATCTCATCAGCCAGTTCCTTGCTTCGTCCACACAGTCCATGTACAAAACAAGTCCGGTGATGATCTCATCAGCCAGTTCCTTGCTTTGTCCACACAGCCCATGTACATAACAAGTCCGGTGATGAACTCATCAGCCAGTTCCTTGCTTTGTCCACACAGTCCATGTACATAAGCACGGCAATGAACACATCAGCCAGTTCCTTGCTTCGTCGACACAGTCCAAGTACATAACAAGTCCAGTGATGAACTCTTCAGCCAGTTCCTTGATTCGTCCACACAGTCCATGTACATAACAAGTCCGGTGATGAACTCATCGACCAGTTCCTTGCTTCGTCCACACAGTCCATGCACATAACAAGTCCGGTGATGAACTCATCCGCCAGTTCTTTGCTTCGTCCACACAGTCCATGTACATAACAAGTCCGGTGATGAACTCATCCACCAGTTCCTTGCTTCGTCCACACAGTCCAAGTACATAACAAGTCCGGTGATGAACTCATCCGCCCGTTCCTTGCTTCGTCCACACAGTCCACGTACATAACAAGTCCGGTGATCAACTCATCAGCCCGTTTCTTTCTTCGTCCACACAGTCCACCTATATACATAACATGACTGGTGATAAAATCATCCGCCAGTTCCTTGCTTTGTCCACACAGTCCACGTACATAACAAGTCCAGTGATGAACTAACTCTTTGGCCAGTTTCTTTCTTCGTCTACACAGCCCACGTACAACAAGTCCGGCGATGAACTCATCGGCCAGCTCCTTGCTTCGTCCACGCAGTCCACGTACACAACATGTCCGGTGATGAACTCATCAGCCAGTTTCTGTCTTTGTCCACACAGTCCATGTACATAACAAGTCCGGTGATGAACTCATCCGCCAGTTCCTTACTTCGTGCACACAGTCCATGTACATAACAAGTCCGGTGATGAACTCATCAGCCAGTTCCTTGCTTCGTCCACACAGTCCATGTACATAACAAGTCTGGCGATGAACTCATCAGCCAGTTCCTTGCTTCGTCCACACAGTCCATGTACATAAGTCCGGCGATGAACTCATCAGCCAGTTCCTTGCTTCGTCCACACTGTCCATGTACATAACAAGTCTGGTGATGAACTCTTCAGCCAGTTCCTTGATTCGTCCACACAGTCCATGTACAAAACATGTCCGGTGATGAACTCATCAGCCAGTTCCTTGCTTCATCCACACAGTCCATGTACATAAGTCCGGCGATGAACTCATCAGCCAGTTCCTTGCTTCGTCCACACAGTCCATGTACATAACAAGTCCGGTGATGAACTCATCAGCCAGTTCTTTGCTTCGTCCACACAGTCCATGTACATAACAAGTCCGGTGATGAACTCATCAGCCAGTTCCTTGCTTCGTGAACACAGTCCATGTACATAAGTCCGGCGATGAACTCATCAGCCAGTTCCTTGCTTCGTCCACACAGTCCATGTACATAACAAGTCCGGTGATGAACTCTTCAGCCAGTTCCTTGATTCGTCCACACAGTCCATGTACGAAACATGTCCGGTGATGAACTCATCAGCCAGTTCCTTGCTTCATCCACACAGTCCATGTACATAAGTCAGGCGATGAACTCATCAGCCAGTTCCTTGCTTCGTCCGCACAGCCCATGTACATAACAAGTTAGGTGATGAACTTATCAGCCAATTCCTTGCTTCGTCCACACAGTCCATGTACATAATAAGTCCGGTGATTAACTCATCAGCCAGTTCCTTGCTTTGTCCACACAGTCCACGTACATAAGTCCGGTGATGAACTCATCAGCCAGTTCCTTGCTTCGTCCACACAGTCCATGTACATAAGTCCGGCGATGAACTCATCAGCCAGTTCCTTGCTTCGTCCACACAGTCCATGTACATAACAAGTTTGGTGATGAACTCATCAGCCAGTTTCTGTCTTCGTCCACACAGTCCACCTACATAACAAGTCCGGTGATGAGCTCATCCGCCAGTATCTTGCTTTGTCCAAACAGTCCATGAACATAAGTCCGGTGATGAACTCATCCGCCAGTTCCTTGCTTCGTCCACACAGTCCATGTACACAACAAGTCCGGTGATGATCTCATCAGCCAGTTCCTTGCTTTATTCACACAGTCCACATACATAACAAGTTCGGTGATGAACTCATCAGCCAGTTCCTTGCTTCGTCCACACAGTCCATGTACAAAACAAGTCCGGTGATGATCTCATCAGCCAGTTCCTTGCTTTGTCCACACAGCCCATGTACATAACAAGTCCGGTGATGAACTCATCAGCCAGTTCCTTGCTTCGTCCACACAGTCCATGTACATAACAAGTCCGGTGATGAACTCATCCGCCATGTCCGGTGATGAACTCATCCGCCATGTGTCTTAACGCTCCCGTGCCACATAATAACTGCTAGAAATTGCAATTTTATAGGCCTTTTAAGAGAAAAAAATTTGAAGTTATGTGACAAACTAAACTAACTAACCGAAAAACTAACTGGAAGTGTTTGTGTTGAAAACAATCTGAAAAAAAAAATATATATCTATGGCTCCAAGCATCCAAGCTGATCGAACAAGGAGGTTGACTGCTCGCTGCCGTGAGGATGAGTTGAGCGATTCCCTCATTATTATGAGATCCAAAGCAACAAACTGCTACAGGTCAGGAGTCCTTTTCAAGAAAGGTACGTTTGTGGAGGTGTTTGATGAGAGAGCAGGAGGCTTCTTCAAGAGCATCATAGAAAAAGTCGATTGGGGAAAGTTTGAATTAACAATTCATTTTGTTGGCTATAACAAGCGTTATGACCTGG
>SDVV010036860.1:0-10904 GCA_016164225.1 Gammarus roeselii
ATATAAATATAAATATAAATATAAATATATATATGTATATATATATATATGTATATATTTAGCTATATATATGTATATTTATATATATATATATATATATAGCTATATATATATATATATCCACTTGGTGTTTTTTTTTTTACATTATTAGAATGGTTTGTCTATGTAACATATCTATGCAAAAATTAATATTAAATTATGTTTATACGTGAAAAGTGGGTATCCTTTGTTTTTCCATTATAATCTCATCATAAATTAGTTTTGTTTTGCTACAGAGGTACATGTGCTTCCAAGACATCTTCATTCATGGCTCCTATCAAATTCCTAATTGCTTGCAGATAATCTTCATCGTGTGGTTTTTCTCTGGTGAGAAACTGTCCGGCAAGTCTCTACTGAGCCGCTTAGGAGATGGCAGCAGCCCTTCAGTATTGCCAGGCATCCTGCACCTGGCTGATGACCCTGCGCTGGATGTGTTCAAGTGAGTTACTACCTGGGAAACAAGAGCATTGGCTGGATGTTTTCTGCCAATCATTACTAAGAATACTCAGGTAGCTAAGGCATTATTGATGATGAGGCTGGACTTGTACATTATTTCTGCATTGGCTATGTTTTTGGTCAAGTCTAGGTAGTTTACCCAACAAAGAAATCATCCCACAATGAGAATTTGTCAAAATTGGAGGAAAAAGATATTTGGTCACAGCCCCTTCTGAATTACTGGACACTATAGCTAGGTACTGAAATGTGGAAAAAATGCAATACCCACAAATATTTACTTTTCAAATTTTATTCATTTACTATTTAGATAAGTAGCTACTCAGACTAAGGTTCAACAAAAGAAGCTATCAAACCAGTATTAAAAATCTGTTGCAATAAACTTATTTCTGAGTGGAACAGTTAGAATAGTATTTTTTAAATCATTTTTTCCCCAAAACATGTTTTTTTTTGTATGAGTTTTTTTGTTATTGTAGCTATTATTTTTTCAGTATTTTAAATTCTTTAAAATGTAATGCATGTTACACGAGTTCCACAACATTGTTAAAGATATCAATAAGTATCTTTATTTGTGCACTGCTTCACTGGTCAAGACGCAATCAAGCATATATTTGAAAAAAATTGTTCCAATAAAATTGCCAACACAATACAGTGAATCAGTGATTAGTCAGTGACATATTTTGATAAAAATTGCACAATATTTATCAATCAGTTATTGGCTGTTTTAATCACAGCCATTAGTCAATAATTAATTGTTTTAAAGTAGCAACCTTTAATAGAAAAAACTGAATTAGTAACTAAAAACTAACAAATTTTTAGTTTGTTTCTCTAGAGCTGCATAATTAATGTGTTATATGGTAATACCATAAGGTAACTACTGCACTCTCTGCAATCAGGTCTCTGACAGATTTGCTTCAGTCTCCTTACACTTGATGTTTGCATAGGTAACAAACCAACGATAGGTAATAGTTTGATTCTGTAGACTGTTATAGTTTGATTCTGTTACATTCATAAGTGATAACTAATGAACTGATAATTTTTGGTAGAAAAGAGACTTTGGTGCATGTCCTTTTCATTGTCCCACAACAAGATGGTTTGAAAGGCAGACGTGCACTGTGCAAGTTTTGCTTCAGTGAAGTGGTCGGCTATGGCACACTCAAAGTAGAGCACATAAAAAAGTGCATATAATGTCCAGATGAGCTATAATCATAATATGTATCAACTACTGCTAGCAATAGGCTATCATACAGTGGAAGGAGCAGCCACAGCCTCAGATCTATGAAAAAATGATGTACAGAAGTGCAATCTTGTATTGTTCCAGCTTCTGATTGTTGTGGTATCCAGAGTCAAGGGCCTTAAGCCAGAAATGCAATGCCAATGGTGATGATGTTATCGACGAGGTAACAATTTATGAGAAAACATTCAAATAGCAAAAGCTGCAAAACCACTACTACTGCTACCCCAGCAGTGCCAGAGAGCCCATCATCCCATGATTTAATTAATTATTCACCATTATGAATTATGATTGAAATTAGAAAGATTAATGTAACTCATGGAGTCATGTTGTGGCTTGTGGGTCTGACTTGGACATATCTTGTAAGTTTTAATTCATTTCATATGATCCCAATCCCATAATATAAGACAATATATGATAAGAAGCTAGTTAAAACTCTAGCAAATGCAGGTTTTTGCAAAAAGAAAAGCTTGCTTTTTGCTCACTTTTTTATGAGCTGTTCTTTTTTGCCCTCACATCTGTAGGAATGGTGAAGAAAGATTGTTGTTAGCTAAGTGTAAACTCCAATGGTTGATTGTTCTCTCGGCTATCAATTTTTTTTTCTATAACATTCCATTGTTGACTGAAGTTTTTCCAAGCTGTTGTGTTGTAACTTGTTCAATTGTCATTACTGATACTATGAGCTGCACAAAGTGCGTGCAATTTTGACAAGGTATGGCATGTGTTCATGGTAGGCTGTTAAGACAGTGTGCAGTTTGGTTTAGCTACTTCAATCCGATCAACAGATAGGTAGCTATTTATTCAATACATGTAGTTGAGTATATATATAATGAGTTTTTATCAGGTAGCTATTTTACAAGATTACTAGTAGCTACTCCAATCTGTATTGGTGTCTTATTCAGATTTTTATTTTGGTGGTGCTATCAGTGTCCAGTGGCACTATCTGTCTCTGGGTGACAATTTAATTATGAAAAGGTCAAAATAACGAACCAGTTTTTAAATAACCAATTCCTAATTTTTAGCTACGAATCAGACTTGAAACAAAAAAATGATCTCAACTGAGCACACCTTCACCTATTTGCTCTATGAAAGGAATGCTAGCTTTTTGAAGACCCTACTTACTTGAATATTTGAAGATCCTTTGCTCTTATAGCTTGTTGCTGTGTGGCTGCCAACTGTCCCACAGCTGCAGGGATGTTCTTTGCTCGTGATGTGGTATCAGGTTTGCTGCCACATTTGCCTGTCGGATCCTGGCCCAGCGTCAAGTTTGAGAAGAGAGTTGTACCTGCAGGGATGGTATCCACCAATTGGAAGTAGCTATATGTATTAGGTACACAGCTGAAGTACTTGTCCAATCGAATTTGAACCTCGAGATATATGCTGTAACTGACAATTGCAGCACATGTTTGATCTCGCATATTTCCAGTTGCATTTGAGGTGTTCCGCATGTGATGTTAAAAGCTACAGTTTTCATTGTTTTGCTGCTGCCTGTTGGTTTCAGCCCTTGGAAATGAGACATTCGGCCAATCCTTGTCTGGTTTTTCAAGGTCACTTTTGGTACAATATTTTGTTGATGTTGACCCTGTAGCCTTCTAGAGAGTTATCCAAGCATTTACAAAAAGGAATTTTTATCATTCAGGCTTTTAAAGGGACACTTTAACATACCACCACTTTTCACTTTGATACGTTTTGGAGTAGTTAATTAGGAATAGAAAGGTCTTTTATCATAAAATATTCCATGTTTATTTATTGCAGGTAGAATCAAATGATGAAGCACTCAACTACATAACATGTTTCTATATCACTGAAAACACATATCCCCATTTGTTGCTGTTGTCTTATCAAAGCTGTCCCTGTAGACCAGGATACAGACCGAGACTCCCACTCCTTTCCCTGATGCCTGCTGACACATGCATGGTGGAATTCTCATGGCCAGTGATTTTTTCGTTTGATGGTATGAGACAGACACGTGCGTTGTAGAGCGGAGTTTGCCAATCTAACCGAACCCGCTGCGGCTCTGTCTTAATCTTTAGGTGGTGCTGTGCGGGCGCGTACTTTCGCCGCTAGCAGGTGGGCAATCTTGTCTTAACACCTGCCAACCTTGTCAGGTGGTGCGTCGCCGAGGTTAGCTAGTCAATCTAGTCCCACCATTTGGGATGCATGGCGTACCCGCGTACGTTGCTGAGGACAGCTGATCAATTTAACCTGACTACCAGCCCTCTTCTTAAGGTGTTCGGCGCGCACGCGCGCGTTGCAAAGAGCAGATGGTCAACCTAACCGTACTCCTTGCTTCCTCCGGCAGATGGTACGGCGCAGAGGCTTGCGTATCGGAAGGCAGCAACCTATCTCTTAGCACCTCTAGCCGTTGCTCCTGCTTAGCAGGGTGGGGTGGCAAGCGGTGCGGACTGCCCTTGAGCGTGCTCTCCGCCCCTTGGATGACAGAACCAGCCCTTGTGGCTGCGCTGCAGGTGCGCAAGAGACCGCGGAGGATGCTGCTTGTGGTCTCTGACTTTCTGTATGATTTCCGCATTCTGGAGCTATGTTTGAGGACGCTGGCGGACCTGGTGGATGTGTTTATTGTTGGGGAGGTAGAGAGCGCGTACACTCGACGTAATGAGTCCCTCGTGGCTAGATTCAGGCAAGGCTACTTGAATGAATATCATGAGAAAATAGTATATGTGAATATTAGTGATCCTCAGGCTGTCTCGCCTGTTGATAAGATGCACTACACAACAGATATGGGCCTAAAATTACTCTCAGACGTAAGGACCGACGATATTTTGCTGTTCACGACAGCTGAGCATGTCTTAAATAGAGATTTTGTTTTGTTTCTGAAGTTATTTCACAATTATCCCCAACCAGTGCTTTGCGATACAAAAAAGTATTTGTTTGGCTTTAATTGGAAAGTTGGTGGTGGTGTTGGAAACAGAGAAACACACAAGCGCCTTGACAGTATGAATCAGTACCACCTTACAAGGAAAGGAAGGAGCGCTGATGATCAGGTCAATAATGGTAGAATTAATCACGTCAGGGTTCATGAACAAATCCTTAATGTTACCAAAAATAAAACAAAACCAGGTGATGATAGGAAAGAAAATTCAAGCAATGAGGGAGAAAGTGAAAAGCCTTCCATAGAAACCACTACCCCTGGGCTGGATAGTCTTCGGTTTGCTTACCTATACGGAGCCCCTCCTCTTCTCCAGTCTGAGAGGCCACTTTCTGCCCTTCCTCGCACATGTGCCATCTCCGTACACCTTTTCAGCAATGTGTTTGAAGGGAAGGTAGCTCGTCTTCATGACGAGGATTTGCTCTTTAAGCCGAAGCACCTCTCCTTCTTTGAATCCTTGCAGCAGCCCGTGTTTCCCTGGAAGTATATCAACTCTGGCTGGTCGTGTCATCACTGCTTGACAACTCCGCCCGCGATTTTTGAGAGGCTGCGTGCAAAGCCACCCAAGGACCGACCGAAGTGGTTTGATGCGACGCGCTACCACGACATGCTTGCGCTCATTGTCGACCTCCAAACTGCTGGTAAGGATGAATACCAGATGCAGGCACTGGAAACAGGCATCAGACTGGACGACGCCGACAGTCTCAGCCAGCTGCCTGGATACTTGCTTCAACACAAGCAGCTCTATGCTGGTTTGTGGAGTGGACGCTGACTCGACCATCTGCCTGATATCTTTCTCCAACTTAACCAGCTGTATCACGCTGTTCTGTGGAATGCACGCTGACTCGGCAAGCTGCCTGGTTACTTGCTCCATCACAAGCAAACCTACAATGGTTTGTAGCGTGGACACTGACTCAACCATCTGCCTGGTTCTTGGCTTCAACACATCCAGCTATATCACGCTGTTCTGTGGAATGCACACTGATTACGCATTTTGTCTGATTTCTTGCTCCAACACAAGCAGCTCTACGCTAGTCAGTGGCGTGGACGCTGTTTAAAATGTGGTCATCTCTGTAAGAAGCTCAAAGGGCTGTAATCTATCATAGCTCCATCATCAGTGCCTACTTATTGCTTGATATGAATGAAACTGTTCTCAGTTATCACGTTATTAGCTAAAGTAGGCTGTGAATCAAAATCTATTAGAGTATGTAAACATGTTTATATTCTTTGTAATGGTTTGTACATTTTTACATGCTATTAAAGTAAATTAAGGTATAATGATGAAAAATCTATGTGTACAAAATAATTATATTTATATATTGCCTGCGTGAATGTAGACGAATTCATCAATAGTTTGTTGAAATGTATTTTTTCATCACCATGAAAAGCTTGGTCAGCAATATGATGCAACATTTAGTGTATGATAATGGTTTTCCATTTTCTTCTCACCTCAAATGTATCATGGGACTTTACACAGGCAGTATAATAACCCAATGGGAATTCGGTAATACCGGCACATTGCTCCAACATATCTACGCTCAAAAATGGTACAGAATCCAAATTTTCACGTGTGAGAGTTTACCAAGAGATCTAACATCTCTCCAAAGCTAAGAGATCAAACACAGTCGATCAATAGAACCAACGTTAGCTGTTTAATTCAACACAGCAACCCAACATATTGCCGTCTAGAGATCATACATCATCTCTTTATAATAAGTGCAAGTCGGACCTCGAAACGAATACACCACACCAAATTTCAGTTCTCCTTTTGTATAAGTATGTTTTTTGCTGCATAGCTAGTAAATTCTTGCCCATTTTGTTCATGGACAGTTACCACACACACACTAGCACCGTGGTATTGTTTGTACATAATAATAAATATGTGCATAAATGAATTATCCCAGTCATCAACCACATCACCAATGATTCTAATAAACGCCTCTTTGCGGCTAAATTGATAATCGGCCTGCCATTTTCTCGACGTGTTTACAACCTACTGGCCATTCTAGAATCGATTACAAGGCTATCGGCCCTTCGTTCTTTTACCGAATTCTCCAAGTCAGCACGCATCTGCACACTAGCAGTAGTGTGCAGAGCAACCTTAGGCTATCCCTCCAAAAGAAATTTGTTTCCACTGCAGAGAAACATGCACTCTAATTAACCATCTTAACTACCAGAATCAGTTACCTTCCCAAATACATAGTCTTCTCAGACAATCTGAGTGCCCTCACTCAGCTAAAACCTCTGCAATTTACACAGCCTGCTTTTCATAAAATATATCACGATATATTTGCAATTTTGAAGCAGGTCAAGCAGTCAATTTTGACTGGAGTCTTGCTCATGCAGGAATTAGAGTAGATGAGCTTGCAGTTTCTCTTGCTTGACTGGCTTCCACCTGTCAAGAACAATTTATCACAATACATTACTGAGTTCGGTCCCATATCAACTTCCACATAGCATCCCATTATAACAATATGTGTCTACAAAGTGGACAAAAAAATGTTTCCAGTCAAACCAACGGGTGGAGAATGGGAAACCGACTTTTCAAAAGGAGGGACCCAATATTAATTAACCACATGTGCGCATGGCATAAAAATACCTCAAGACCATCACATGGACGCAATTACCATGTCCACCATGTCCTTTTTGCCACCAAACGGCAATCAGCGTGACACACTTGTTGGTGTGCTACGCGCTCGCGGCAGATGAACAAGTTTTCATAAATCTCCCTTTCACTCTGTAAAGCCTGCTCACAATCCCCACTTACCAACAAAGGCTAATCACTTAGGTAAACATGCTGTCCTATACAAAGCAATGTAATTAGCGTACAAATGAAAATTTTGTTTGTTTTAAAGAAAAGGAAAGTATTATTCTTGTATGTACTGGCATGCATACATACCACAAAAAAAATCTGAATAATGGATTTTTTTACAATTTTGTGACTGTGCACATCTCTGAATTTGTCATTTTCACGCCCTAAGGGGAAGCTCACTAAGGCTTTCATCAGAGCCCCGGTGGGGATGAGCCCCTTGATCTAGTCTAATCTATTCTCTTGTGTCTGAGTGAAAAAAAAAATGCACGTTACCTACACGAGCTATGGATTCTTCAAATTAGGAAACCTGTTAACTCTAATAATCCATCTATACAAGTAATCATATGTTGATAGCTAAGCAAAATGTCTTCCATTACCTTGCTATGTAGCTTCTTGCATTTCTACAGGTGTCAATGATAATATCTTGTTACGAATTATGTAGCTAAGTAGGAAATTTGGTCCACGTAGTCAAAATTGTTCATTTACAATCCCTTAATATGTCAGCCATGACACCATTGCATCATTTTTTTTATGGGAATCCTGGAGGGTATTTTTATTCCACAACGTTCAACTAGCCCTGCTGTTCTTTGTATAGTCAAACGTTGTTGACTCCTGGTACACCTACATATCACAATTTATCAACTTGAAGGATTTCATATTTTTCTCTTCCTGGGTAATTTATCAAATTAAAAGATGATATATTTGGAATATTTATTCTCCCTGAGCAAGTGATGTACTGAGAATATATTTGTAGTATTTTCTCTTCCTATTCAATTGATGAAGTTAGAATATATTTGGAGTGTTTTTATCTTGCCGAGTTCTTTCTGTAAGTGTTTTTTTGTCAACAAAATATTTTAATAAGGCTATTAAAATGAGCATTGCCAAAAGTTATTGTACCAAGCTATATACATGCTATTCATAATGAATCTCTTGGACATTTTGTTGTCCCTGCACACAAGTCTCTTTAGTAGTAGAGTGGTTATTTCATTTTGTCATTGCTAAGAACATTGTTATTGACAACAGTCTCATAGGTTAAAGTACAAATAGGTAGCTACACGAAATTAATGTTTGGGGATGGTGTGATTTTTTTTTTTAAATAAATTGGTACCATTTTTGGAAGAAAATACATTTTTGTTGTGCCGTTGTTTTGCTTTTGTTTGTTGCAATTTTTTTCACCTGCTGTTAATTACCAGAAAGATTAGACATATTTTTTGCACAAATGTACATCCTTTGTAAGACTACTGTTTGGGGTTAATGTGATGGTGAAGGAGAAAAATTACCTACATTTGTCTTGTGTTTATTTTAGTGATATGCTAGGATAAATAAGGAAAAAAAAAATGTGGAAATTATCTAATCTAGTGTTATCTTAAAAACTGTATAGCTACCAAGAGCTAGTTACAAAACTAATTTTGAGGACTTTTGTCTGCTTAAAAACTGTATAGCTACCAAGAGCTAGTTACAAAACTAATTTTGAGGACTTTTGTCTGCTTAAAAACTGTATAGCTACCAAGAGCTAGTTACAAAACTAATTTTGAGGACTTTTGTCTGCTTAAAAACTGTATAGCTACCAAGAGCTAGTTACAAAACTAATTTTGAGGACTTTTGTCTGCTTAAAAACTGTATAGCTACCAAGAGCTAGTTACAAAACTAATTTTGAGGACTTTTGTCTGCTTAAAAACTGTATAGCTACCAAGAGCTAGTTACAAAACTAATTTTGAGGACTTTTGTCTGCTTAAAAACTGTATAGCTACCAAGAGCTAGTTACAAAACTAATTTTGAGGACTTTTGTCTGCTTAAAAACTGTATAGCTACCAAGAGCTAGTTACAAAACTAATTGTGAGGACTTTTGGCTGTCCCGCTATTAGCTATCCCTGGCCACTCAAATCTAATCTTGTCCAGAAAGTATCATGGTTGGTTTCTGTATTTGTGATACCCTAATGGTTATATTTAATAATCATAATTTGTTGACCAAATGACTGTCCTAGTTACAAATAATTTGGACAGCATTAAGAAAGAAGTGGAGCTTTTTCTCACTCTTAAGTTGAAGACCTGTGGAGTATATTTTATGGTCCTACAAACTGACCACAACCGTCTCCTCGTTGCATGCCAATAACCTTTTTTTCCCCACGATTCATGGGTTGGCTTTATACCATTAAGAGACCAGCCAGAAAATGTCACTTGTAGTCAAGTAGCCTCCACTTTACAACCTTTCGGTTTTCCACGAAAGTCTATTGTGATATGAGGCCGACACACTTCTCAGTTTTAGGCATGTGTTTGCCTAGTTGATCTTTTTCCTCATTCAAATCTTCCCTTTGCATGCTTGACTTTCCTTGGACTTATGGTGTGCATTATTTAGGAATATCAATGTTCTTAGTTCTTTCCCTTATTATGATTAAATAGTATTTGTTTACTAACTTGCTCCATCTTCCACTATTGTTTCTGTTTGACTTAGTAACTTAATTATCATTCAAAATTTTAGTATGTGTGTAAGAAAATGACATATGTGTGAAGTGCGGTATGCTGTCGGCCACCCTCCTTTTGGGGATTCGCCCTTGCGTCTGCATCACAATGTTTGCTAAATTATGGCTGTTATTATATCAAGTTTAAATATGTATTTCATCCAAAACATCGTTGTTGCTTAGTGTATGCTGTATTGAATTAGTTGAACCGTAGTTATTCATGGTGTTCGGCAAGTTATTCAAATCGAAACTTACTGTACTGTGAATTATTGAAACAAACTAGCTACCTACGAAGTTTTATGGAACAAACAATTGAAATTTGTTATGCATTCTATATTTTTGAAATAATTGAGGCTATGTCTTGTTCAGTTATGCGTAATGTCTTTAGCCATACAGCCGTTTCCCCCTAATTAGGAGGGTGGCTGAGTTAGGCTGACCCAGAGGAGGGAGGCGCTCAATCTCCCCGCCACGAAACTGCCTGCCATGTCTTTGCTGGGGCTTGAACTCGCGACATGCAGCACCAGAGGCTGACACTGCAGTCGGTCACGCTAACCACTCTGCCACGGCGGATCCTAACATTGAGCAGTCGGAAATCTCCATCCCATGAATACTGAACGGTCTGCGGTAGACTTATACCTTATTTGTGTTTGTAACTGTGCTACGAATATCGCGATCAGCCGCGTAATTTAACTTTTTAATTTAAAGTCACTGGCATCCCTTTAGCCTCATGGCTCCTTTAACGGAACCTGCAACTGTTCAAAATGTTATAATGCAGAAGAGATACAAAATATGACCAAAGTCATCAATTTCAAAGTGCTTACACATAACAAACATGAGTAGTTAGATGTGGCGCAAGACGCGGATTAGTGAAGGATTATAGATAGGGGTTAATTAGCGGGGGTAGGACGCGATGCATGCAACCTTGACTCACCGAGCGTACGGGGGTGCGCGCAGAAATGGGGGAGGGCGGGGGGCAGAGGGTTCCGGAACTGGTTTTTCCGCGGCCAGCTAACGGACGGG
>SDVV010036862.1:0-10903 GCA_016164225.1 Gammarus roeselii
AAAACTATTACTTCATATGGGCTTTCTGATCTGACTCGTCCTGCTTCCTTTGGCGGATGACTTAAATTTATGCTAGTTTATGCCCTCTATAATTTTGAATAATTTATTATGATTATTATAACTTGCCAATCCCCGCCCAGCCTCTCCCTCCTACTCCCACTGCTAAATATCTCATGCGGGATACTTGCAAAACTATTTGCTTTTTCGCGTTTTGGTTTCGTCCTTTACAGTGAAACTTTTTACTCCCTCCTACCCAATCCTGAAATTACCCAATGATCATTGCATCCTCCTCGGGATCTCTTCCCATGTTCCTTCCTTCCAATTTCCTCACGTAATTTCTTGGTCCTGATTTGATTCTCCATTTCACTGCCTCTCCTTTGATGACCATGCCTGGTTAATTTGGCCAATTCATCCTCAGCTTAAGCAATTCTTCAGTATTCGCCCGTGGAGTGAAGCTAGAGAGAGGTCAACCAGCGCCGTGAAAAGCAACAGGAGTGTGTGATACTTATCATCATGATGTAAACAGAACTATTGCTGCAGGTGAGTGTTATTGAGCAGTATATCATGAAATAGTTTTCACTGAAAAATGACATAGAAAACGATTTTATGTTAAACTGTACAATCAGCCGCAAATATACTCATAATTTCTTTCGAAATCCAGCTGACATCTCCTCATAAACAAGAACGCCGGGATATTGTTTTTCTATGCATGCCAGTAAAGGCTGTATTGCACGACTATTTACAGCCTTGAAGCACTCAAAAAGTATTTTATTCAGGAACACGATTTTCAACAGCTCGCCTTGCTCGCTAGCGATGGGGAGCCCAGCCCGCTAGTGCTACCCTTCTAGACTAGAGTTCTAGACTCGAAATCATGCCTCACGGAATTCGAATCTTGGCGAATGATAAAATCACTGATCATTTAAATAAGTCTCCCAACGATATTGTTGGTGTATTTTCTCTACCACCTTGACTACTTTACCCTAACAGGAATGTATGCGTCGTTTGCCGCTGAGACTCTCTCGGGGTGTTGCCAGAATTCGTCCATAAAGAAAAGGGGAAATGTAAAAATTCATGCAGTATCTGTCAATCGAGATTGAAATCAATAGTCATTTAGCTGCCAATAAAATGGACTCAAAAATGTAAGCCGATGATAATTTTGCCTTATAATTCTGCGCCGGTTTGATAATAAAATGAACTTACTTCGATAAACAGGGTAACAAAATGAAATATGAACGACAGTATCATGCCAAGCCTGACCGCCAATGGCTCGTCACGAAAGTTTGTATTTAAGTCCAAATACGCATGAAGGTTTCAACTCCTGGAAAAAAACTCTTCAAGATGTTTCAGATAAAGTATCTGTATTTATATACCTGAACAAGAAGCTGTTAAAGGATTACACAATTCGTAGAACACTTCCTTCAATGTTTCTTTCTTTATCTCTGCTTTTTGAGACGTGTGAGGATTACCACTTGCTAGTGGCTTACTACACAATTGCAGGTACTATGCCGTATAAATATTTTGATCTGAGTTCTGGGCCAACGCCAACTTTCCATTCGGCATTTATGTATATAACACAATACCCCCCCCCTCCCCCCCGTAGGTGTCGATGTTTTTTTGACCGGTCTCGACACTACTTTAAAGTATGTATATAACACAATACCCCCAGGTGTCGATATCTTTTTGACCGGTCTCGACACTATTTTAAAGTATGTATATAACACAATACCTCCCCCCCGTAAGTGTTGATATCTTTTGACTGGTCTCGACACTACTTTAAAGTGTGTACATAACACATTACCCTCCCCCCCCCCGTAAGTGTCGAAGTCTATTTGACCGGTCTCGACACTACTTTAAAGTGAGTTAATTTCATCAAAACAGTTATGTAGTTATGACACATTAAAGCAGTGTCGAGATGACAGGGAGTGTTGTCAATGAATGCGGACTGGTATCTGGTCCTCTCACATGTGTTCTGGGTACAGATGAAGATTGTTCGGGGTCGAGAATTTTGTCATGGTACTGGTATTCCCACACATACTTTGAAGTAGTTCCGCCTAACAAGTTCATAATATAAAGCAGTTGAGCCTAACAAGTTCATACTTTGAAGCAGTTCCGCCTAAAAAGTTCATCCTTTGGAGCAGTTTTGCGGAACAAGTTCATACCTTGGAGCGGTGCCGAGACTTGGGTGAAACAGACGTCGCCCAATGCGGAGTGGGAGGTTGCGTTACATTGTTATAGGCAGGTAGGCATTTGCTACTGACTAGCTTTTCTCGATATTTGTTCCCCATAAACACGGACAATGAACACTTCTTCAATATGCCTTTTCTTTAGGCGGATCATATTTAATCTGCAAAAACGAATGTAAATAACAAAATAGATTGAAACACGTTTTAGAATACTAGCAAACGTTGTGTTCTTCCATGCATGTATTGCAATTAATGATCGTATTGAAGCTGAAACTATTACTTCCCACTTTGAGGATTCAGTCGTCACTGTTTGTCGTTGTTCGCTCGTTCCGCGAGCAAAACCACCCACTCAAGTGAGATAGAACACTACAATTGGGCCATCCATAGAACATGCACTAAATCATTCTATGGGCGCGGACATCAGCCGCTAGTGAGCACCCAAAATCTGCAAGTATGAAATGTAGCAACAATTGTTCATATACATGATTTTTTTGTTATGGCTTGAAATACAACCTCTCCCATCTCACGCTTGCTGCACATGACTAAATGAATACTGCCAACCCTCAACCCAACCTCTCCCATCTCACGCTTGCTGCACATGACTAAATGAATACTGCCAACCCTCAACCCAACCTCTCCCATCTCACGCTTGCTGCACATGACTCCACGAATACTCCCAACCCTCAACCCAGCCTCTCCCATCTCACGCATGCTGCACGTGACTCCACGAATCATGCCAACCCTCAACCCAACCTCTCCCATCTCACGCTTGCTGCACATAACTCCACGAATCATGCCAACCCTCAACCCATCCTCTCCCATCTCACGCATGCTGCACGTGACTCCACGAATCGTGCCAATTTTCCTCTTTCAATGAAAGTTCTTCGTAAACGGCGAACATAGCTTCAAGAATCCACAATGTTCTTTACGTACGGTCTCTACTAAATGTGGAGAAGGGTTGTGATTTGGTTAGTTTTGGCGCAGTATTGGGGTGTTTCTCCGTCCTTGGCGTCTAGTTGGGTGGGGTAGGGACCGGTAACATGATGAGCAACGCTTGGTGTATTTAGTAGGTCGACATTACACCGGATGTTTTTATCGCTTGAGTGTATAAATAAGCCGCTACGCCACGAGGCATCCTCATTGCATGGCAATTGAGTATGCTAGTTACTCTACCACACCTCGCCTGAACGAGACACACAGAGTTACACACAGTGAGACGTCCAGAAAGAAGATAGACCAGTAGAGGAAACAAAGAAGATAGATCAGTTGAGGAAGCAAAGAAGATAGACCAGTGGAGGAAGCGAATGAGATAGACCAGTAGAGGAAGCGAAGAAGATAGACCAGTAGAGGAAGCGAAGAAGATAGACTAGCAGAGGAAGCAAAGAAGATAAACCAGTAGAGGAAGCGAAGAAGATAGACCAATAGAGGGAACGAAGACGATAGACCAGTAGAAGAAGTGAAGAAAATAGACCAGCAGAGGATGCGAAGAAGATAGACCAGTAGAGGAAGCGAAGAAGATAGACCAGTAGAGGAAGCGAAGAAGATAGACCAGTAGAGGAAGCAAAGAAGATAGACTAGTATAGGAAGCGAAGAAGATAGACCAGGAGAGAGAAAGCGAAGAAGATAGACCAGTAGAGGAAGCAAAGAAGATAGACCAGTAGGGGAAGCGAAGAAGATAGACCAGTAGAAGAAGCGAAGAAGATAGATCAGTAGAGGAAGTGAAGAAGATAGACCAGTAGAGGAAGCGAAGAAGATAGACCAGCAGAGGAAGCGAAGAAGATAGGCCAGCAGAGGAAGCAAACAAGATAGACCAGTAGAGGAAGCGCAGACGATAGACCAGTAGAGAAATCGAAGAAGATAGACCAGTAGAGGAAGCAAAGAAGATAGAACAGTAGAGGAAGCGAAGAAGATATACCAGTAGAGAAAGCGAAGAAAATAGACCAGCAGAGGAAGCGAAGAATATAGACCAGCAGAGGAAGCGAAGAAGTTAGACCAGCAGAAGAAGCGAAGAAGATAGACCAGTAGAGGAAGCGAAGAAGATAGACCAGTAGAGGAAGCAAAGAAGATAGACCAGCAGAGAAAGCGAAGAAGATAGACCAATAGAGGAAGCGAAGAAGATAAACCAGCAGAGGAAGCGAAGAAGATAGACCAGCAGATGAAGCGAAGAAGTTAGACCAGCAGAGGAAGCGAAGAAGATAGACCAGTAGAGGAAGCGATGAAGATAGACCAGTAGAGGAAGCGAAACTCTTGAAGGCGGAGGCCACAGACTGACCGTTTTACAAAGGAGATAAACCTTGATTTCTCAATCATGGCAGGAGCAGGTAAAGCCGATGGACAGACTCGGCGTCAGTTATACGACATAAAACATGGCAATTAATAATAAAATGTGAATTTGATTAAAAAGAAATTGAATGTACGATCTAATTTAATTTTGACATGCAATATGCCTGCTCTCAAAAATAGGCTTCTTCTTATAATGCTGCATGATAGACGAGTCCTTGGTTCAAATGAACTTATATTGTGAACGGATGATAACTGCTGCGTGTGTAATGATGGCACAGATCTCGGTATGGTGACATATTGTACATTATAGCGAATAATATACTCAAATTTACACATTTCTATGTCCTAAAGCTGTTGTTGTATATATGATTGGGAATGAACCGAAAAAAGTCTAATTTGGAATCGACCGTAGCGTTTTTTGAAGAAATTCTATTGAATTTGGAGAAGAGAAAATGAGTAGGAGGAATTGAGAATGGATAGACATGAAGATAAAATATCAATAAATACGTCGAAAAAAATGGTTTTAAGGTAAGAAAATATACAACTAATTTATAAAAGACGGGTAAATTAACACTTCAAAATTAATAAAATCAAATGCGAGGAATCAAAATGATAGAATCAAAATGATGGAATCAAAGTTATGGAATCAATGTGATGGAATCAAAGTGATGGAATCAAAGTGATGGAATCAAAGTGATAGAATCAAAGTGATGGAATCAAAGTGATGAAATCAAAGTGATGGAATCAAAGTGATGGAATCAAAGTGATGGAATCAAAGTGATGGAATCAAAGTGATGGAATCAAAGTGATGGAATCAAAGTGATGGAATCAAAGTGATGGAATCAAAGTGATGGAATAAAAGGAATGGAATCAAAGTGATGAAATCAAAGTGATGGAATCAAAGTGATGGAATCAAATGACTGGAATCAAATTGATGAGATCAAAGTGATGGAAAAAAAAGTGATGGAATCAAAGTGATGGAATCAAAGTGATGGAATCAATGTGATGAAATCAAAGTGATAGAATCAAAGTGATGGAATCAAAATGATTGAATCAAAGTGATGGAATCAAAGTGATTGAATCAAAGTGATGGAATCAAAGTGATGGAATAAAAGGGATGGAATCAAAGTGATGAAATCAAAGTGATGGAATCAAAGTGATGGAATCAAATGACTGGAATCAAATTGATGAGATCAAAGTGATGGAAAAAAAGTGATGGAATCAAAGTGATGGAATCAAAGTGATGGAATCAAAGTGATGAAATCAATGTGATGGAATCAAAGTGATGGAATCAAAGTGATGAAATCAATGTGATGGAATCAAAGTGATGGAATAGGACAAATTGTGCTACTCGGAGTTAGGTCTAATTTAAAGGTACAGAAGGGGTTATAAATTTTGATAAATATTGCCATTTGTTGAATAAAACTTGAGAAAATACTAAACCAAACAATGTTCGTAGGGAAGGCATTTGCACTTGACGATAATATATACAGATACAGTTAGTGGAGTCGGTTCGAAATCCCCCACTGCTTCGACCTATTCATGAATTTATATTGTGTTAGCAATTTACTGTGGGTCTAAGCCATTTGAAAGTGGTGCGTTCTAAAAGATTGTACACTCCTACGGTGCTGCACACAACCTCGGATCAGTGGATTGAGATTGTGAAGGTCGAGTTGACAGCGTGGATTTTACTGTCTGCTCCACGCATTACGTTGCTGTTTTGATGGAGCCTCCCTCGACCCGTAGAAAGAAGATTGGCGTGGCTGTAAATTTGTGGTGGTGAGATTTGACGTGGCGAAGTCTACCAATGCAGGTGCGTTGGGTGTGGGTTCCAAACTTTGCTCTATTTCAGGATTGTCTACGAGTTTGTTTCTATTATAAAGAATATATAGTAGAAATAAAATAATTCATTTTCTTATTAGATGTTCTCTGAAAATCTGTGGGGCCAATGTTGTGTGTTGACAGACGGTTGGTCATGTTTTCTTTGCAGGCAACTCAGCCCAGAGCAGTCGCCTAGCGACGTCTACACTTTGCACGGAGAAACTTGAAAAGATCCAGGACGTACTCGTCTTGTGGTTATCTTGAGCAATTAGAAGGTCAGCTTCCCCAAAATGTTTGCCTAAACGTCAGCCTTATCCGAATGTTCGCCTTGAGTTCATCTAACCCGAACTTCGCGTAGTTCAGTTCGATAGAGGAGAACTTCCCAAACTACGACTTCAGCTAGAACGAAGGGAAGTTTACAATCTGCGAGTTCGTTTCATGTCCTCTTCCCCTGCTACCCGGTTCATTGTGTCCGCCACTTCCACGTTAGATCCATCCTGCGAACCAGGGTACACTAACGTCTCGAAAGTGTACCCTGCTACTGACCAGGGACACTAACGTCTCGTTAGCGTACTCTCCTACGGACCAAGGTACAATAATGTCTCGTTAGCGTACTCTCCTACTGACCAAGGTACACTAACATCACGTAAGCGTACTCTGCTACGGACCAAGGTACAATAACATCTCGTTAGCGTACTCTCCTACGGACCAAGGTACAATAATGTCTCGTTAGCGTACTCTCCTACGGACCAATGTACACTAACATCACGTAAGCGTACTCTGCTACGAACCAAGGTACACTAACATCACGTAAGCGTACTCTGCTACGAACCAAGGTACACTAACATCACGTAAGAGTACACTGCTACGGACCATGGTTCACTAACGTCTCGTTCGGTGCACTCTGCTGCGGACCACTGAAGCGTATTGACTTTTAATAAGCGTCCGTCCAAGCCCCTCAAAGAACTTTCCGTGGATAAAAACTAAGCTTAGTATCACCCAACAAAGAACTCCATTGTAATTTAATTGATACTTGGTTTCGTTCCTTTCTATAAGCGTGTTCCTTTTATCAACATTTATAACTGGCTTCTTGTTTCACACCTTTGATTTATGCTGGTATGAAGGCCCAGCTTTCTAATACTATCAGTGGTCAAGCTTAGGCCAATTAAGTGAACGAATTACATGCCGCTACCTCTCTAATTACTCGACCTTTTCACATAACAATCAGTATGAATGCTACGATAAAAGAATAGATCAGTCTCTAGACCACGTGACTTACAGTGATCGTAAGCTGCACCTTCACGATGACCACGTGACTTACAGTGATCGTAAGCTGCACCTTCACGATGAAAACATGTGGCGAATGCTCAAGTTTGAATCACTTTTCAAATGCCCAATGCCTTTCAAGGGTGGAATCACAGTAAAAATCCGTGCCCAAACTACATTTTTCCACTTTAATGAGGCCAGAACAATAAAACAGCCTGCAGGTACTCGATAGCTATCTAAACCTTTTTTTCTACGACCGGTAAGCATACATCTTTTTACGCGCCCTCTGCGAGAACAGAGGACGCGAAATATCCAAGGTGCTATACGTAGGTCTGTCATGAATTAATAGGCACTATCGATCAGGTTCCCTCGTGTTGCCCTGCGGTGTTTAAGAGGCCCTGCTGGCCAGGTAAAGTATTTAGATACTTATACTTCACTTCTTTGTCTGTTTTCTGCAAGGAAGTCTTGGAAATATACTTTGATTATCTACGGAGATATACTGTATTTTGGCTACCCCTGAGGAGAGGCAATGATTGGCTGAAACGTGCCCTCTCGCACGTCCTCTGCATGGGAACGTGTGTTCACAATCTGTCTTGCAGTGTTAAGGATATTGTCCCATATTTCAAGCGAAACACTGCTGTTGGGATTAGCTTTATTGAAGACTTAAGCATCAATTGCCATTGCTGTATGACCATGATCTCAGAACTATGTATTTGGACGTAAATATAGTAATATAATATAAGTTTTTCGGATGATATCAATAAACGCACGAAACGATTACTACCAAAAATGAACCAGCTTTATTGAAAAAACACAACTTATGGCATCAACACATAATTGCCCTTAGATGTCTTTTTGCCATGGATGCAGTTCTCAATCATGTTCTGAACCTTATTTGAAATTGCTCAACAGAATGACCATGAACTGGTTCCTTCATGACGTCGATGGAAAACAGGTTTCCTACCTTTTGTGATGCTCTTTGCTATAGGTGTCTTTGTTATGAGCTTACGCCGCATAAATCCAGTCACCCGCGGAGATGAAATAGCTCGCCCAATCAGCAAAGGATTGTACATCCCTCACACAAGAACTGACAAGCGGACTCGCGAATACAAATATTCGGTAAAAATTATTTACTGCTTGCCAAATGTGTTCATGCCAAGAGCGAGTTAAATGATATAATACTCTCACATTTTCTAGTTAATAAATGAAAAAGAGTTGTATATCGAACAACTTCGAGTGTTTTTAAGTGCATAGATTGTGTGAAAAATATTGATACAAAGGGATAACTCGTGATGACATGAGCAATGACAGTAGCATCGCGAGTGATGACACGAGCAATGACAGTAGCATCGCGAGTGATGACACGAGCGATGACAGTAGCATCGCGAGTGATGACACGAGCAATGACAGTAGCATCGCGAGTGATGACATGAGCAATGACAGTAGCATCATGAGTGATGACACGAGCAATGACAGTAGCATCGCGAGTGATGACACGAGCAATGACAGTAGCATCGCGAGGGATGACATGAGCAATGTCAGTAGCATCACGAGTGATGACACGAGTGATGACAGTAGCATCGCGAGTGATGACACGAGCAATGACAGTAGCATCGCGAGTGATGACACGAGCGATGACAGTAGCATCATGAGTGATGACACGAGCGATGACAGTAGCATCGCGAGTGATGACATGAGCAATGACAGTAGCATCGCGAGTGATGACATGAGCAATGACAGTAGCATCGCGAGTGATGACACGAGCAATGACAGTAGCATCGCGAGTGATGACACGAGCGATGACAGTAGCATCACGAGTGATGACATGAGCAATGGCAGTAGCATCGCGAGGGATGACATGAGTGATGACAGTAGCATCGCGAGTGATGACACAAGCGATGACAGTAGCATCGCGAGTGATGACACGAGCGATGACAGAAGCATCGCGAGTGATGACATGAGCAATGACAGTAGCATCGCGAGTGATGACACGAGCGATGACAGTAGTATCGCGAGTGATGACATGAGCAATGACAGTAGCATCGCGTGTGATGACATGAGCGATGACAGTAGCATCGCGTGTGATGACACGAGCAATGACAGTAACATCACGAGTGATGACATGAGCGATGACAGTAACATCACGAGTGATGACATGAGTGATGACAGTAGCATCGAGTGATGACATGAGCGATGACAGTAACATCACGAGTGATGACATGAGTGATGACAGTAGCATCGAGTGATGACATGAGCAATGACAGTAGCATTACGAGTGATGACATGAGTGATAACAGCAGCATCGCGAGAGATGACATGAGCAATGGCAGTAGCATCACGAGTGATGACATGAGCGATGACAGTAGCATCGCGAGTAATGACATGAGCGATGACGGTAGCATCGCGAGTGATGGCACGAGCGATGACAGTAGCATCGCGAGTGATGGCACGAGCGATGGCAGTAGCATCGCGAGTGATGACAGTAGCATCGCGAGTGATGACATGAGCGATGACAGCAGCATCGCGAGTGATGACACGAGCGATGGCAGTAGCATCGCGAGTGATGACAAGAGCGATGACAGTAGCATCGCAAGTGATGACAGTAGCATCGCGAGTGATGACACGAGCGATGGCAGTAGCATCGCGAGTGATGACAAGAGCGATGGCAGTAGCATCGTGAGTGATGACAAGAGCGATGGCAGTAGCATCGCGAGTGATGACACGAGCGATGATAGTAGCATCGCGAGTGATGCCTACAGGGAAAGACTGTCCGGACTCATGCGGGCAAAAGACAATGTAGAGGATATAGGTGCAAACAACGGAGCATTTAAACCTGATCAGGATTTTGATAAGTTACCAGAGAATTGAGGAGTGTCACCGAGGTGTTTGACTCGTCATTTGAAATATCATTATGGTTCACTGTACCCATGTCTCCCAGATAAGATGAGAGAGGTTTCAGGTTACTTATAGGGCGGGAGACTTTCCTTCCAATCAGTGCAGGAATATCATTATGGTTCACTGTACCCTTGCCTCCCAGATAAGCTGAGAGAGGTATCAGGTTACTTATAGGGCGGGAGACTTTCCTTCCAATCAGTGCAGGAATATCATTATGGTTCACTGTACCCTTGCCTCCCAGATAAGCTGAGAGAGGTATCAGGTTACTTATAGGGCGGGAGACTTTCCTTCCAATCAGTGCAGGAATATCATTATGGTTCACTGTACCCTTGCCTCCCAGATAAGCTGAGAGAGGTATCAGGTTACTTATAGGGCGGGAGACTTTCCTTCCAATCAGTGCAGGAATATCATTATGGTTCACTGTACCCTTGCCTCCCAGATAAGCTGAGAGAGGT
>SDVV010036863.1:0-10903 GCA_016164225.1 Gammarus roeselii
ATATATTTTTTCATTTTTTTTTCGCTCATATAGCTGGTTGCAGCATAGCTGCCACCTGATAGCCCTTTTTTAACCACGGCTTTTATGGGCTGGTCTTTTTACCAATTAAGAGACCGGCCAGAAGGCCTCACTCGAGGTCAGGTAGGCGCGAACCTACAACCTCCAGCCTCCAATGGACGTCTGTTATGAGGAGACTCCGACATGCTACCCACTCGGCTACCGAGCTGGTTCGTCAACATTTTACATAACAATTCAGATATCTTCGACATGTTAACAATGGCTATTTTTCAACGAATAAACGAATTGATGTTATGCTATTTTGAAGCTCGAGTGGACAATTTTTGATGCCACTTGATATATATTCAATAAATGACTGTGCATTAACGCCATCTCAAGATGATATCTCAGCATGTAACGAATAATGGAAAACTAAAACAATTTCACATTAGTATCTGATACGTACTCACATCCCAGCCTTCGCATGATCGCTCTCCGCCAATTTTCCCCTCGTTCCTGCCTCCGCCTACTCGCCTTTCTCCAATATCGCCGGCATCCCCGCCTTCGCTCAGTTGCCCTCGTCCAATATCGCCATCATCCCTGCCTTCACTTACTTGCCCCCGTCCAATAGCGCCGTCATCCCTGCCGCCGCATGCTCACTCTCCTTTATCAACCGCGTCATTCTTGCCTCCAAACGGCCAATCCTATTTTTGACAATTCTCATGGAGTCACGTCTTTCAAAGCCTCTTCATCCTTTCCAGGCCGTGCCTAGAAAATAGAACTCAAGCTCTCCGAAACAAATATAAACATATTGCGCTGTCGCATGGGAAGCCTCCGTTTTCTGTCACACGAAGAATGAACTAAGTAGTCGCTTATGAAGCATCGTTGTTTTTTCTACACCACCGAAACAACAAGGTCAAGTGAGACAATAAGGTGTGGGGAGAATATAAACGCGTGTATTTTATTTCATACCAGTATCATTGCAAAATAAAATTTGTATCTAAAATGATTGTCTTCGAATTCAAGTTGGCCGACAATAACAAGCCTTAAAAATTTTTGGGCGATATAATTTGATTTAATTTAAGTTGCTGATTTGTGATTTCTCTGAATTCATATTCAATAGAATTCATAAATTCGCTTCGATGAAGTACTCATGTGCACACATTCCGGTCAATGTTCAAGGTGTTCTATCAAGGAATTAAAGAATGACTGTAATTAAAATAATCGAATATTGAGAAATTGCCACTTTCGTCCTTGTTAGATAATTGTCTTATTTGGTGAGGTGGTCATGGGTCATTGATAGATAATTGTATCATTTGGTGAGGTGGTCATGCGTTATTGTTAGATAATTGTATCATTTGGTGAGGTGGTCATGCGTCATTGTTAGACAATTATATTATTTGGTGAGGGTGTCATGAGTCATTGTTATATAATTATATCATTTGGTGAGGTGGGAAAAATGTCTTCATATGTATGTTAGACGCCTAGAGGAAATTTTTGATTTATTACACATAGTTTACCGCGGGGGTAGAAACGAAACCTTCTTGACATTTGTAAAAAACGTATTCTGATGACCATCCCCCCCTGTGGTTTCCTTTTTTGCTGTTGAAGGAAGTTTCATACACACATTATGTATTAAACTATTTCCTAAAAACATTGATGAAACAATATCATTTTTACTAAGTTTCAGCCCCACAATTGCAGGACTGCGATCTAATTAACCGGCTACAGTCAAGTTTTTTGGTGCCAACCGTAACTGAAAGCTATAAATATGTTCCAGAGCGTTAGATAAGTTCCCATTTGGCTGGATTTCGGCAGTTAGCTCCTAAAATAGACACCCTAAAGAGACGATGAAAGCATTAACATTTTTTATTGAACTGAAATATGTAGTCGTTTTTGCTTTCGAATATAAAATCAACCTACTGCCAAACGTGGACTGCAGTATCAACCGTGGTATTGAAAAACGTTGAATGAATTTGTTTGTATACAAAAACTGTGTCGCCTTCTTTGTTTGCGCATATAAATGTGGTTATGTTTCATTTATCACATCTGAGCGGTATTTTAGACAAGATAGCCTCCGCACTAAGAGGTGATCTGAAATGGAATTCTTTAAAACTCGTTCATTGAAAATAAACAATCTGAGGTTCATTAATAAATATTTGAGGTTCATTACCCCTAAATTACATTATTTATTACTTTGATTGATGAGGTCAGTATTCAAATTATCGTAATCTACGCTCATCGATTCATTTATCTCCATACCACCGAAGACATTCCCTTTATTAATTAAAATTTTCAATAATATTGTTCCAAAATACTGAGTTCTCAAACGAGAGATAGTTTTCTCCCGCAGATGCTTGTGATGGGTCCACAGGCTGAAATATCTAGTATTCTACAAATTTATTAACGGGTTAATTTGGAATTTGGCTGCAGAATACAAGTGGATATAAAACAAATCGGAATCACTTCTGCTATAGACAGATGCACTGCAGGGAGCTGGATCTTGTGACGTTTTTGCTCCTGTGTCAATCCAAGAACGCGTTTTGTTTCACTTCAAGCTACAATTACCTTTGAAGCCACGGTCAGCTGTCATCAAGCTAGTCATCAACCTCTTTCTTGACCAAAAGTTCTGCTCAAGTGATTTGCCATTTCTACGCTGTATTTACTATTGTTACATATAGTTTTTTGAATCAGTGATCACAGACTGATATCTCTCTCTATCTATGATGTCAATTCTATTTCCAGATGAATTGAACCACTCTGCATGGATCCTACTTCAGTACAATTTGGTTGAAAAGCTATACTGTAGATTCGATAGGTGTGATAAAGAAGGGCGTTCATGCAAAAATAGGAAGCGCCTAAGGAAAAGAAAGCGCTCAAAGACAAAACGCTCACGGAAGTGATATTTTTCGTTTCCAATTGGATAAAAGAAGAGTCTCGAGCAGCATCATCAGGAGAATGATTGCCTCGCAAGAGATAGTGTCCCGTCAGAGGAGGTCTTTTTTTTAAGAAAACTGATGTCACGATTACATCGTATCTATAACTCATATAATGTCATTCATATAATGTCAAAGATCGTAGTGACCCTGCAATTCTGAATTCGTATATTAATGGTGATTTTTTTTTTATTACATCGTGATCACAGACGAGGTTCTCGAATGAATGGAAGACGTCTATGGTGTTCTCTGCAAGTATCAATTGGTTCTAGCAATAGCTACATGTTATGTTCTTTGGAAGCTCAGTTTATCCGAAGAGCAGCACAGTTTCGTATTTGAAACATAAGAGATAATACGGCTGTTCTTGATTGTTCGAGGACAGGAACTTGGCGTATCACTCTAAAGATCAAGTTCATGCGGCAATGAATGCTAATGGAATGATTTCATTTTCCTTCGGAGCAAATGTGAATGGTATTCAGGTCCGAAATTCTGCTACCATAGGTATGGTGTAGAAAAGTTACATCACTGTTATTGGTCGGTATGGAATGCATCATTCTGTCTCACATTCTATGGCATTCAAGACAATAATCGAATACTTGTTGATTGATCTAGACGATCAATGACTTATGCAAATGAGCGATAACACAAGTTTAATACGAGTGATTGGTAATGATCGTAACATGGATTTGAATTAATGGCCAATCATTGCGTTTGTTCCACTAACAGCCTCAAGCTACGCAATCCTCTGAAGCCATGCCCGTGAACATGACTTCGGCGACAAAATGATGTTTGTAATAAACACTTTTCCAATACGCCTCGTAACAATAGACAAAATGAAATATATATGTATTTATAGTAGTTGTTGGACTAAATTAACGATACTACTGCCAGTCCACCATTGAGCAGCTACGTTATGTTGAAAAATGAATCATGGATGTGATAATCGGTTTCAAATGTCAAGATAAAGTGTAGTTTTTCTTGGCATTTGCACGCGTCGTTAGCGATTCAAAGAGTGAAAAGATTCACAGTAGCCGGACTGAAATAAAAAGAAATGAATTGTCTCCAACTCAATCTTTCTGTGTTCACAAACCCAATGGAATACAGCATTTCATAAATAAAATGTATTTTCTTTTTATAAAAAATGTATGGTTATTATTTTGTCGCAGTGAAATATATTATTATCATGACGAAATTGAGCAATAAACGTGTTAGGTATGCAACGATTCAATACCAATTAACGATAACAATGACAGTTTATTACTTTAGAACTATCAATATTCCCGATGATTGTTGGCATAACACGTTGTTATTTTTTGAAAAATATCGACCGGCCAGTCATTACACAATGAAAACAAATCCGTAAAAGAATGTTGAACCAAGAAGCTACTCTGAATTCATCCTGGGCTCAGGTGCGCTGATTACAATTCACTACTCGTCGGGCCTAATTTGTTGTTACCGGCCTCCTGAATAGACTCCCCTTTGATGAGCCTCTGGGAACAATTAGATAGCTATGATAGAGGACGAAAATAGCTAAGAGTTCTGATGGCTGCCTCTTCATCTGAGGCTCTGGCGGGCTCAGGATGTGCAGATACTGTGATGGCATAACCTCAAACAGAACATTGATATTAAGGTATTGCAAAGACAACGTGGAATGAACATTTTTCCGCACGTAACACAAGCGCCTAATAAAATACAGTTATATTCGAATTATCAAAGTAAGTCAGTCCCCTTACATTGATCGTCTTGTCATGAAAGACACTAACAGGGTTATGCATATGTTAAGAAAACATGTTTGGCAATCTCATTAAGTCCTCCCGAAACACAAAGGCGCTCGTAACTGTATCACTCATAACTAAAATGGATTTCCAAAAATTGCCATCCTGAGAATCTTACTGGAAAAACAAGCCCTCCGTAAGTTATATGACTTATAGGAGGGAAACCCTTCATGTTATTGTCCATGTGAAATATGTGGATGATGTAAAAAATATATTAGAAGTTCGGTGTTGATGGTACTGCTGACATCATTCATATATTTCTTATAATATTATAAGCATATCGTTTGGAATTTTTAATGTAATTCATCATGGAGATGGATTACATTTTGTGTAAATATTCCCTTGCTTGAACAGCACTACGAGAAAACGCAATAGCATAAAAACTGGGCTTGGGGAGCGAACGAGGAAGCGAGCGCATCCGACACCACGTTCGCTTTCCCAGCCCTAGCTTGTTTCGCAGCCTCGCTATTTGGTAATCTCCTGCAAAAGATATTCCTATACCTAATCTTATCTCGTCGAATATATATTAGGCCTTCAGGATTCAGGAATGATATTTATTAGGGGACAGTTATCCAATTTAACTAAGTAAAACACAGAACATCGATTTGTACGTAGCTGCTTTACCCCCACAGTCCATGGAGATCAATGATGTCGTACCTCTGGATAATGATGCAACAACATCAATTTTTCCCTCACATTTACCTTGGCTATCAACCTCATCAGAACTTCATCCGTACGTAACCTCAAACGTTTAGTGACCCTAACAATAGGGTACGGAGAGGAGTTATAACTCTTCCTTATCCTTCTCTGCAAGCGGTCTGACAGAGAGGAAGTACAGAGAAGGGGATACTCACCCTCTCGTACCACCCCAATGAAACGCTTCTAATTACAAGCAAGGGTTCGGTGGCAGGTATTTTTGACGCCAAGACCGGGAAAATGCTTATGGAGTTTCTGTTTTTCTATGAGAAGGATCGGCTCAGGGAAAAGTCCTGTTAATTTATTATTGCCCGGCTTACGATAACATGACGTTGAGCAGTCAAGTAGTAACAAACCTTAGCCGTTTGCCGAGTCTCGAAATAGGAGATAATTAGTAGAAGCAATGTGAAATTTCTTCATGATACCTTCTTGTATCGGCGTTTCATTTTCCTATTTTTTCATTTGTTGACTGTTCGATAGGACATCCACCTTTTTTTTCCTTTCATGAGAACTTGTATCGCGGGATTTACAATCCTATTTTTACAACTATTAACTGTTCGATAAAACATCGAATATTTGTTCTCAGAAACTACCAAACAAATGTTATGGGAAACGATCAGAAAGCGATCAACTTGAAAGAATACAGCAAATGTCAGATGAATACCATCCAATCGGTGACGATTTTTAAATGAGGTAGATGAGGAATTACTGTTTTCTTTCTGAGCAGTATCAGGCTAAAGATAAGTGAATGATAACGACATTCAAAATTATCAATTAGACGGTGCACGCTGGCCCTCGTGTACGACACGGTGCTAGCACGATATGTTGATCTTTATACCGATTGTTATTACCTAATTAAACGACTGAGCCAAATCATTCATGCATGTAGTTTATTTGTTAATTCAGTTTTAGGCATGTTTATTAAGATTCTTGAAATACAACTTGCTGAAAGAGTGTTGGATATGATTTTTTTTCTCACAAACTGTTCCTTTTACTGACGTTATAGACTGGTTTTCAATAAAAAAATAGGCACAATATTTGTTCCACGAAATTTGTATCAAAAATGATGTCCGAATTGAGTAATCATTTACGAATATGTTGTTTTGCCTCCATTATAGTCTGGATTTTTATATAAATGTATCGAAATACCTCTGATTCAATGCACAGTTTCATTATCTCCAACATGAATTGAAACTTTGAACTGAACTGATTTCAATAAAATATAAATGATTCATGTAGCACAAACAAAAAAATAACTATTCAACTTCTATACTTTGGTCGTTGATAAGTCGACCAGAGATTTCAAAAAAAATCCTTCCGTATCAAAACAACGTTGCGACGTAATTCTCTGTGAAATCGTAAACTACAAAACGCAATTTTCAAAAATTCTATGAAAGTGGCTCCTCATGTCCAGTACATTATCTGAGCTAGTTTAATTTGTAAATGTCACAGGTAAAAAAAACATAGAAATATATTTTCGCACGCTTTCAACTGAATCGATCGCATTCACATGGCACGACCGAGATTGTGACCAGTCCATAATATACTTTATAACCGATATCAGTTGCCAGCTGTTTACCACCTGCGAGACCTTCTGGAAACGTTTAGGTTGTAGCAAAACCTGCTGGACGTGCAGTGCAGCGGACAACACTTTGAGCTTCTGATTATCAGACAAACCTAATAATCCAGGCATTAAATTGTCCCATGACTCAGTGGCTTTTCAGATATAGTCAGAGGGCCCAGCTAACGCTGCCTAAAAATAGAACTTCTCAGAATGTTTTTTATTGGCCCTATCCAAGTTTTTCATTCAGGTGAAATTTGTCCGATAGCGTGTGATGAAACATTTTGACCACAATCCCTTACTACTCGCAGTTATATGGATATATAGAATAAATGAATACATTTATGCTTTGTTTAGAATTTTTTTCAATTTTTTTCCATATTCAACGTTTTGAATAGCAACGAAAGGCGAATGTTATCGAGATGAGTTGTTATACAGCCCACACATCAAACAATATCGCTTTCGAAGGCTGAATAGTGAAACTGTCATGTGGCGTGCCAACGCGCCACACCAAACAATGCCGCAGCTCGACGTATCTCCGGGCTTCTTTTATTAGTTTATTGTGGATAGAGAGGATACCTAACTGAAATATGTTCAACCTATTCGCATGCATTCTTTTGAAAGCCGATGGATACTGGTCTATGCAATAATATACAATCATTTATATTTTTGAAGAAAGAATGTGCATTTACTTTTTAACTTGACACGACTCCTTGTTATACATGGGAATACAACAAATATTTTTTGCCTATGATGAAACCTAATAGCAAATATCTGTTCATGAGGTTAGTTTAGGTATCAATCTCGAATATTTACGCACTCGAACAAGGACAATACTAGTTCATGCATTGATATGCACGAGTTCGTATGCCCTGCAACGCGGTTTTTCATTCAGATTCAACGCCCAAATACAGGTTGTAAGCAAATCGTATTTGAGAATTATTTGTTCGGTACTGCAATGTAGAGAATATAGAAATTAAATTAACTCGGGAGAACTGGTGGAATCTAGGTGAATATGAATGTCAATCTGCAATTATTTTTATCTGCATATAAAATTGGTCACCTCAGCAGTGCAGTGTTATACAGGTGCTCAATGATGATTAATTTTCATGGAAAATTCAAATCAAATTAGGTACATAATTTTTTTATGTATAAAACTGGAACTAGGCTCTGACATTGTTAACGGGAGTACGGATAACAAGAAATCCTTGTTGTAAATGAGCTAATGCCTTGCAGCATGGATACCCTTTTCCCTTTGACTATCAAATCACACACTCCTCCCCCTCCCTTCGGTCAGTGTAAACAGTGTTAACAGTGGTTCGAGTGAATGGGGAAGCAATTCGACGATTCCCATTGCATTACTCAGATCTAGAAGCTCATCTAAAAGGGCTTCTCATTTGTTTTAAGGAACTCTTCTCGAGACTGACAACACAAGCATTACGACAGGAGGGTTTTTGTTGTAACAATTTCACCGAGACTCAAGCATATCGCCCAACGACCACCAGGGATCACAGCGGCATTTAATCTGAGTTTAGAACCGTACATAACGTTGATGAAAAGTTATTTTGATTAACCGGGAAAAAATGCATCAATTTGAAATTTACAACACCCTCTAAAGTCTTAAAACAATACTGATTTGACGCACAGACTGCGATGTATTTACAATTAGAGTGTTATTTTTGGCACAGAGCTACTATGCGACGGTTCAAGTGATGCATTTTTAGTGGATTATCACGTGCCTGATATAATGAAGAAATGAGGTAGTTCTGTGATTTATATTAATCTGCAGTTAATGTTCGATACTATATCAAATCGAATGCAAAAATTATTAATTATTCCCAACATTGGCCGTGAATTGCAAAATCGAAATCTCGTTTTAATTTATCATCTGGAAAAAATCAATTACGATTTGCCCAAGTGAAGGGACAAGGGCTGACTTACTGCTTCTGGTAAACTCTTACTATTTGTAGAAACAGATGGGGGAAATTTATGTCGCATATTAATTATTTTGACTACCTCTGTCGTACGTCACCATCTGTTCATATGTGTTTGATACCCGCGTTGCTTGTGAGTAACGAAATTGTATGTTTATTCCGGTTTCTATTGAGAGCTTAAATAGTCATTAACTGAGAAATCAAGGGCAGTAGATGGAATATTTTTTTTGGTCTGACAAAGAATTTAGGGCAACGGAAACTGCGATTCATGGGTCATAACTTTCATTTATTTATTTCGTAGAAGCAAGTGGGCAAAATTTAAATAACAGTATGTACGACATGATAGCTTGCTGAACAAAACGTTATACTGAAAAGCATTGACACTTTTGGATCGTCGCTGTGGCAAACTTTAACATTGTTTCAGTTGAGAGTATCCACCCACCCTCACTTTTCCGTGCGACGGGCGATGACGCAACGAATACCGATTACAATCGTTCAACAAAGATGATGTAGTGAAGTATTTATTTGCTCTGATAACGGAGCGACGATTCGTTGTCGGTCAATGCACTGTTTTAACCCCATTCTGATTGAGCACTATCCGGTCCAGAAGTCTCGGATGCATCGTCAGCAAAGCCCATTAAACAATTTTCGTCTTGCCCAACATCTGGTCATATCCAAATATTTCCAATCGGAAACAGAACGCGAATGAATACTTTGTTTACGTGTCTGAACTCAAACATTCCAGCAATGAGACTACGTTTCTTTGTTTGTATATACCGTTTCAAATACATTAATTCTCAGGGTATGGAGTTTGAAATATAGAAAGGTTAAAAGGCAATCACGATCGCGACGGCACATCGTTGAACTGTCAGCAGCGCTGGAATTTAATTGCAGACATCACTCACCCACTGGTACAAGAAGGAGAGGCGGCTAGTAATTAATATTTTTTCCGCTATTACTCCGATTTCTCGAAATCGAGATACTGTGCTTGGTTTCCTCATAAGTGTAATTTTGGCATTATCATTATATAAATGAATCTCATCAATGTTGCTAAGTCAACTTTAATTGGAAAACTGTTTCCCATTTTCAGCGGATAGCGAACTTGCACGTGTACCCTGAGATCGTGTTATTATAATGCCATGTCGTGAAAGCTCCATTATATTTGGCCCACTAGAGTTGAAATCACGATACATGGTGGGGTAGGAAGGATTTATGGAATTCGTCATGTGGTTCCGTGATGGCGAATTGTCCACTTCAGCAGCCGCCAATAAAGGTATCATGTTTTGCAGAAGATTCTTGGACAATTTTTGAATAAACGAAAATCAATTAACACCTAATGCCATTGGTTGTTTTTTCATTATATGTGCATTTTGAAGGTGAATTATAATTAAATAAGTTAGGGATTCGTTCTTGAGACCACAGCAACGTGCATAATGATCATAATGAAGTTTGTGATGGCTCTGCACTTGAAATAAATTTATATTAATTAATTAGCAGATATTACAAAATGTGTTTTACACTCACATTTTCGTGATTAATTCTCTTAATAGATTTTTAACAGGTTCAATTTTATCTCCTTTGATAATGGGATTGCAAGCGTGTTTTCCAATATTATTTTTAAAGATAACTTCACCTTTATATCATGTTTTTTGCCTATTCTATATTTATTTCAAATGGTTTTATTATCTGAGAAGACAGTAATGTTATTGAGACCTAACCAATAGATGCATAACAATCTCCTCTTTTATTGCACAATTTCCTGTTCATGTCGTGAAAATCAGGGTCACGTACTGTTTACTTAGTTCGGCACCCACTCGAACACCGATCACTCAGTTCTGCACCCCTTGCAGTGGCAAGGTTTAGAGTCCCTAAGGGAAGAATAAACAATGAGCTCGCTCCTCAGTTGTTATTTCTTAACAGGAGAAATCGCTTGTTTTCCTTCTGTTTGTTTTCCCCAAGGAGGATCAGGCACTAATCACTTCCAGATCTCTGTTAAGGATATAT